>JACEIK010011603.1:3574-35514 GCA_018107945.1 Datura stramonium | reverse complement strand
AAGATAAGAACATATTCTACCAATTCACATCCATCCAAATAATCTTCCTTTCGGAAATAAAATTGGAATTTTAATATATACATTAACAATGGCCAATCATCAATGTAGTAAAAACAAGAATCAGTAGAACAACCGTTTTAGAAAAGATAAAAACTAAAATAACATCAATTACATACTACTGCAATTATCCTCAACCTCAGCCAAAGGTGAATTAGCCACTCATTTGAGGATTAAACATCTTCTAACAAGTAGAAAACATACAAGCAATTGAAATTTAAGAGAAAAAGGAAGAGAATTAACCCTAGGACTTCTTCAGCTCAACTGTTTGATACCCATGTTCTAGCATGAAATGTCAGATATCTTAAAATAAAACCTAAGTGTGCTTTTATACAAGTGAAAAATTTCCCGGAATAAACTGGCAACGTGGCACGGAGGCTATCACGGAGTATCAGCTCCGTGCCACGGCCTTGTCGCGGAGCCTCACTGGAACTTGGACGCACAGATTCTTAGCCTTAGCGTGGCACGGAGGATATCGAGGAGCATCAGCTCCGTGCCACGGCCTTGTCGCGGAGCCTCACTGGAACTTGGATGCACAGATTCTTAGCCTTAGCGTGGCTTGGAGGCTATCGCGGAGCCTCAGCTCCGTGCCACGGACTTGTCCCGCACCTTCACTAGAATCCGGGTGTGCAGCAAAGTCTTCCCAACGTGTCACCAAAATGAACGCGTAGCATAGGCTCCGTGACATGTTGCCATCGTGCACCTTCATTGGAATTCGCCTGAAATTTCACTCTAGGCAGAATGCCTCCGTGATGGTAGCGTGACACGACCTCTATCGCGGAGCATCAAGTTTTTAGTATTTTCTTGCCGACTTCCGCGTTTTGCTTCCGAGTCCATTCCTCTACTTCACCAACTTGTAGATTAGTTTCCAAAATTCATTCTAAACTGCAAAAGCAATAACTACTCATGGTTGTTAGTATAAATCCACATTTACATAAAAATCACATGAGAATGTACACATAGAAGTAGATAAATAAGTCAAACTTAAGTAATAAAGTATCACTTTGGCATGAAATTATGCCCAAGATCAACCATATGGTAGATTTACCCTTTTGCAATCATTTTCTTGGCCTTAAGGTATGAAATGAAATGACCCTTAGGCGCTGAAGTACTATCCTTCCATTCTAAGACTAGTTTGTTAGGAAATTGAAACCTAACAACCCTGGTTCTATAGTCGACTAAAGCATAACAAGAATGCAACCAGTTCATACCAAGGATAAGGCCAAAGTCGACCATGTCTAGCTCTACTAGATCGATTGAAGTGACTTTACTCAATACTGAAATTGGACAATTTTTGTATACCCGACTAGCTCTAACTAATTCACCAATCGGGGTAGAGACTGAAAATGGTTTAGAGAGAGTCTCTGGACTAATATCTATCTAGACTGTAATATAAGGAGTCACAAAGAAAAGATGGCTCCTGGATCTAGTAAAACTTATACATTAATGTGTAAATGAAGCAACATACCAGTAACCATATCAGGTGAATTCTCCTGATCCCGCCTGGAAGATAGAGCGTAGAATCTATTCTAGCACTGACCACCACCTGTACCTGATGCAGTGCCCTATTGAGCTGGGCAACCTGTGGGGGTTGCTGATGTAGAAGACTGAGCCTTTCCTCGTCCTGCCGAGGGTCTCTCAACCTGTGACCTAGCTATCCATAACAAAAAAAAAACCTTTTTTGCCTAGATGACACTTCCAAGTTTGATTCATACAACACTTAGGACACGCTGGAAAAGTGTGGCTGCTGGAGACATAGCTCTGGGATTGGGAGCCTGATATCACATGCCTCTTATCTTTGCGGGGCTAGGAGGACGGAGTGCTGCTGAGGAAGGTGATGGAGGCCTCTGTTGCTGTTGGGGGTGATTACTACACCCGATCTCTGTTGGGAGTACTCAAACTGACCGGTTCTGGCCCGTTTACTCTCCCTCTCTATATCCTTCAACTTTTCTGCCTCTATATGCTTGGCATGAATGATGAGACTAGAGAGATCTTTATCATTGATGAGCATAGCGGTCCTGCATTCTTTAAGTACCAAATCTGAGACTCTGTTAACAAACTTGAGCATATGGCCCCTCGGCTCAGCAACTATTTCTAGAGCATATCTCGACGACTGAGTGAATTTTAGTGCATACTCCTCCACTGTCATGTTGTTCTGCCTCAAGTTCATGAACTCGGTAGCCTTGTTTTCCCTAAGTTCCTGGAGAAATAACCCTTCCAGAAACACTGTAACAAATTCGTCCCATTCTATCGGACCTGCTCTATTCTATCTTCCTTCCATCCACTGTTTGTACCAAATATAAGCAACCCCTTTCAGCTGGTAGGCAGCCAGATCAACACTCTCTGTAGCGGTGAAACCCATGATTTAGGTGATTTTCTGTATCTCTTCCACAAACTCCTGTGAGTCCTCTTCTACCTTAGATCCGTGAAAAGCTGGGGGATTAATCCGCGTGAAGTCCCTGTCCCTATCTGCAGCTGCAGACCCTTAGTATTCATTGGTACCTCGACCTGCTGGTTGACCTGATTAGTCATCGCCTATGCCATCATCTAAATAGCGGCCCAAAATTCCATGTGGACACCTGGTCATCTTGAGGAGCTATGGGAGTGTCATACCTCGGAAGCCTAAAGATCAGACCTGGGAGTTGAAATGGAGAAAAGTTAAAATCTAAGGAATTAGGATGGGTCGTGAGGTGACCCGTGAGAGGAGCCCATGAGTCGTGATATGACTCATGGGGAGGCCTAGGGAATGAAATTGAAATTTTGGAAATGGGATCCCACGGACGTGACCACGACTTGTGGTCAGGCCCCATGAGTCGTTAGGTCAGTCGTGGGGTGGGTGAGTAAGAAAAGAGAAGGAAAAGAGTAAATGCACTTGACGGGAGGACCCCACGAGTCGTGGTCATTCCCCAAAATTCGTGGGGTGAGTCATGACCAAGCAGAGAAAAATATATCTGAGGCCAAGGCAGTGTACATCACGGATGGTAACCACGAGTCGTGGTCACCTAGAACGAGTCATTAAGTCATCCGTGATGAGTCCAGGAGACTTGAGAGGTAGTGTACTTCACCATCAAAGCCACGAGTCGTGGTCAGAGGGGGCGAGTCGTTAGGTCCCCCATTGGGACCATCTGGCAGTTATTTTCTACGAATTTAGTAAGGATTTTTCATAATTCCTAAGATCCTAAGGCCTAAACTACATCGTTTTGATTTATGAATATTGACTTTTAAAGGGGTTAAGTTCATTTTAGGCCTTATTCCTTCATGCATGCAAGGTAGAAGACTAGAGAGGGTGATCACGCCTAGCATTCATCAATTTCTCATTAATTTCCTATTGGGCATTCAAAGAAGTGTAAGAACCAACTACCAGCTAGTATGTAGGGTTATGAATGGGTGAATCATTTCACACCCATGCCTAATCTTTCTCTAAATCATGAATTCTTATGACTAATCTATGGGGTTTTAACCCACTGCATAAATTTCCCAATTCTTTACATGGGTATGATTTAATTATGTTTCTACCATTGAATTATGAAGCATGGACGAGTTTTATAATGTTTTCAATTAAAAATCATGTTTTTGCTTTATGAATTAAAAAGCCCATTGATGAGAAGTTCATGAAAGATGAGATTTGTGATGAATCCATGATGATGATGAGATATTATGATGAAAAGCATGTTTTCAAGCTACCCATATTTATAATCATGTTTTTGATATGAATTGAGTATTTCAAAGTATGATAAAACTTTTGGCAATTCCCACATGTTTAAGTATGATTGATGATTTCCTAAATTAAGCTTACCACATAGTTTTGGAGCAAAGACTCCCAAGTATTTTTCAGGTTGTGGTATGTTTTGAGTTAAAGCTTTCCATATGCATAGATTACCACATGGTTTTGGAGTGAAGACTCCCAATTATTTTTCAGCTTATGGTATGTTTGAATGAAAGCTTCTCATTTGCATTATTTCAGCTTTGAGATGTACTTGATTATTGAGCTTCGTTAATAGATGATGTTAAAATTCGTTGAATAACGATGTAGAGAATATGCATATTTTTGGGAGTATTTTCTAGCACCGAGCAGGCTAAGGGTCAATCATCCTATGCCTAAGAGCTACATGCAAACGTAGATTTATACTTATATATTACTTTTGGACCTCCCTTGTGAGCTATCCCCGACCCTATTGGCCCATGAGCTTGATATCGATATCATGGTATCTTCCCTAGAATTGGCAAGGCTTTGGACGGCTCTACCCACTTGAGTGTGATAGTTGGGACCACATAAGCTCTATCGTGGTATGTCGGTTAAAAGACGAGTCTCCCATTGTTCCTCATGATTTCAGTTATGCATGTTCATTACTTATGAGATTTTCATATGTAAGCATGTTCTAAAGTAGGTTTGGCTAAATATTCAGCGTTACTTATAAATATCATATTTTAGCTCTGAGCCAATCGATTATGTTATGATGATATGCTATGATGAGATCATGATTTCAGATAGAATGCATGCAAGCCCTACACTCAGATTCTCAATGTTTATGTTTTACGTTATGCATGTCTTTAACTGATTTTACTTACTTTAGCAGTTTTACTTACCCTGCATACTCGGTACATTCCACGTACTGACCGCATACTCTATGCTGTATCATTTTATGATACAGGAACCGACTCTCAAGTTCAGCCCCACTCTTAGCCCATCTTCTGAGATAACATCGTATGTTTTTGGTGAGTCCTCATCTCCCAAGGACTAGACTATTCAGATTTTCTACATGTATTTTCAGTTTCAGCTTGTTGAGTTAGTTGGGTTCTTTTCCCATCAACTCGTCATGTTTAGAGGCTTTTCAGACATATGTATGTAATCAACATCGTATTATATATTCTGATGTGATGTTTAAGTTTAGACTTCTGCTATGATTATATTGTTAATTATTCAATTTTATTGATCGAGTTAAATGAATGCTTATGCCATGGGTCGACTTGGGGTCTCTCGGGGCTCCTTGTGCCGTGTTGCGATCCAGACCTCCGTTTGGATCGTGACAAACTTGATATCAGAGCCATAGGTTTGCAGTGTCCTAGGGTGTCTAAAAGCCGCGTTAAATAGAGTCTTTTTCATGGGTGTGAAATACTTCACACTTATGATGAAGAGGCTACGAAATGTTTAGGAAATGTTCCCTTCTTTCATGATCTATGTTGTGAGATGGAAATGTCTACCTATCCTTCTAATTTGTGCTATTTGCAATTGTAGAATCATGGCTCCCCGCAGAGTAAATGGTAGGAGGAATGGGAATGGAGAAGGCCCCAAGGATGGCAATGGAAATGGGCATCAGCAGGCCCCATGCACCGAAGCTAGTTGCCTATGCTAAGTTTCGGGCCGCTATTCAGATGCTTGCACAGGCCTTGACTGCTCAGGTCAATTAGCAGGCCGTTGTGCATGTTCTGCAAAATGGCAATGCAGCGACAACTTGAGTCTGAGACTTCTTGAGAATGAACCCGCCAGAGTTCCTTGGGTAAAAAGTAGACGAAGACCCGCATGAGTTCCTAGATGTGATTGTGAAGATCACCCAAATCATGGGGGTGAATGGAGTAGAGTATGCGGAATTGGCCTTGTACCAGTTGAAAGGGGTCGCGCACATCTGGTTTCGCCAATGGAAAGATAGTAGGATCGCCGGAGCAGTCCTTGTCACTTGGGAAGAGTTTCATGTTGCATTCTTAGATCGATTCTTCCCTTGTGAGATGAGGGAGATGAAGGAAGATGAGTTCGTAAATTTGAAGTAAGGGAGAATGAACATACAAGAGTATGCCCTTGAGTTCACTTGCCTATCAAAGTACTCCCCAGAGTTGGTAACCGATTAGAGGGCGCGAGTGAGTAGGTTCGTTCATGGAGTAGCGAGCTATTTGGACAAGTATTGTATGACCGCTATGCTTCACTAGGACATGGACTTCCCTCAGATATTCTTGTATGCCCAACAGATGGAGGCGACACATATGAGAGAGAGGGAGGCCAAGAGGGCTCGGACTAATGACCATAGATTTTCTCAGCTGAAGTTAGGTGGAGGACACCAATAGCAGACCCACCAAAAATCATCAGCCTCAGCATCTTTAGCATTGAGTGTGCCATCCAGACCAAGGCACGATCATAGGGTGGGAGCATCAGGCTCTAGTGGTCAGAGCAATAGACCCACATATTCTAGCATTCCAGCTTTCCACAGGTGTGTCCGGAGTCACACGGGTCAGTGTTTAGCAGGTACATGTACTTATCTGGGTGTGGGAAGCCCAGACACATGCTCAGAGATTTCCCAACAATGAGGCAGGATCTTGTGGGGGCCAAGACCTAGCTTCTAGTTCCACATCCCCACCCATACGCTCAACACATCAGGGAGAATCTACTAGCATAGGTGGCGGTCAATGCCAGAACAGATTGTATGCCTTAGCATCCCGCTTGGAGCAGGAGGTCTCCTCGGATGTAGTCACCGATATGTTTCTAGTTTTCCATATTGGTGTTTATGCTTTGTTAGATCCGGGGGCTACCTTGTCTTTTGTGACACCTTATGTGGCCAGTAGCTTCGGAGTTAGTCCCGAAGTCTTTTCAGAACCCTTCTCAGTTTCTACTCCAGTAGGTGATTCAGTTATAGCTAACGAGTATATAGAGGTTGCCCAATCTCAGTCTTTCAGAAAGTCACCTCAACAGATTTGATAAAGTTATCCATGACCGATTTTGATGTTATCCTTGGCATGGATTGACTATTTGCATGCTATGCTTTAGTTAATTGTAGAACCCAGGTAATGGAGTTCAGATTTCCGACTGAGCCAATCTTAGAATGGAAGGGTAGTTCAGCTGTGCCTATAGGCCACTTCATTTCCTACCTTAAGGCCAAAAAGATGATTTCTAAGGGTTGTGTGTACCATCTAGTTAGGGTTAAGGATGCGACATCCAAGACCTCGACTATCCAGTCAGTTCTAGTAGTACATGAGTATCCAGAAGTCTTTCCTGATGAGTTGCTTGGAATCCCTCCCGAGTGGGAGATCAATTTTGGTATTGACCTTATTCCTGATAGGCAGCCTATATCTATTACTCCTTACAGAATAGCTCCAGCTGAGCTAAAAGAGTTGAAAGAGCAGTTGAAGGACCTGTTAGATAAGGGTTTCATTAGACCGAGTAAGTCTTCATGGGGTGCACCAGTTCTCTTTATCCGAAAGAAAGATGGTTCTCTTCGAATATGTATTGATTATCGGCAATTAAACAAAGTCACCATCAAGAAAAGGTATCCTCTACCCAGGATTGATAATTTGTTTGACCAGCTTCAGGGTGCCAACTCAAAGATAGACCTCAGATACGGGTATCATCAGCTCAGAGTTCGGGAGAGCGATTCCCGAAGACAGCCTTTAGGATGCGGTATGGTCCTTATGAGTTTGTAGTTATGTCTTTTGGACTAATGAATGCTCCCACCGCTTTTATGGACTTGATGAACAGGGTGTTCAAGCGATACCTTGATATGTTCATGATTGTGTTTATTGATGACATCCTGATATACTCTCGGAGCGAGGAGGAACATGTTGCTGATTTGAGAATAGTGCTTCAGATTCTCAAGGATTGCCAATTATATGCCAAATTCAGCAAGTGTGAGTTTTGGTTGAACTCCGTAGAATTTTTGGGCCATGTGGTATCAAGCGAGGGCATAAAGGTGGATTCTCAGAAAATAGAAGCGATGAAGAATTAGCCTAGACCGATGAATCCTTCAGATATTCGGAGCTTCTTGGGTTTAGCTGGCTACTATCTAAGATTCATGGAAGGTTTCTCATCGATTGCAGTAGCTTTGACCAAATTGACCCAGAAGAAAGTGAAATTCCAATGGTAGGAGGCTTGTTAGAAGAGCTTCCAGGAGTTGAAGACTCGACTTACCTCAGCACCGGTGTTAACCCTACCCAAGGGTACTGATGGGTTCGTGTTGTATTGTGATGCTTCGAGCATCGGATTTGGGTGTGTGTTGATGCAGCACGGGAAGGTTATAGCATATGCCTCCAGACAGCTAAAGGTACATGAGAAGAATTACCTGCCCTATGATCTTGAATTGGCCGCAGTTGTATTCGCCTTGAAGATATGGAGACATTATTTGTACGGGGTTCACGTGGATGTGTTAACGGACCATAAGAACTTACAATATGTGTTTACTCAGAAGGATCTCAATCTTCGGCCAAAGGAGGTGGTTGGAGCTACTCAAGGACTATGATATAAGTGTCCTTTACCATCCGGGTAAGGCCAACATAGTAGCGGACCTACTTAGTAGGCTCTCTATGGAGAGTGTGTCCCATGTGGATAAGGGGAAGAAGGAGTTGGTGAAGGATATGCATCGACTCGCAAGGTTGGGAGTTAGGTTGGTTGATTCGACCGATGGCGGTGTTGTGGTTCATAATGGATTAGAATCGTCCTTAGTAACTGATGTGAAAGCTAGACAAGATGAGGACCCAAAGGAAGCCGTTCAGAATAAGAAAGTAGAGGTCTTCTCCAAAGGGGGAGATGGTGTTCTTCGGTACCAGGGTTTCCTATGTGTTCCAGATGTTGATGATTTGAGGAGCCGAATGTTGGACGAGGCTCATGGATCCAAGTATTCTATCCATCCAGGTGCCACCAAGATGTACCGTGACTTACAGGAAGTCTATTGGTGGAATGACATGAAGAAGGATATCGCAGAATTCGTAGAAAAGTGTACGAACTGCTAGCAAGTGAAGGTTGAGCATCAGAGGCCAGGAGGCATGCTTCAAGATATCAGTATTCCTATTTGGAAGTGGGAAGAAATTAACATGAACTTCATCACAGGCTTGCCTCGCACTCGCCGACAATATGACTCCATTTGGGTTGTGGTAGACAGGTTGACCAAGACCGCTCATTTTCTACCAGTCAAAACCATGGATTCGGTAGAGGATTATGCCAAACTGTATATCCGAGAGCTAGTTCAATTGCATGGGGTGCCCTTATCCATCATTTCAGACAGAGGTACTCAATTTACCTCTCAGTTTTGAAGGTCATTTCAAAAAAGGCTTGGTACACAAGTTAAGCTCAGCACAACGTTTCACCCGCAAACTGATGGTCAAGCAAAGTGGACAGTTCAGACTCTCGAAGACATGTTGAGAGCATACGTGATCGACTTCATAGGTAGTTGGGATGAGCATTTGCCTCTTATCGGTTTCTATACAATAATATCTATCATTCCAGTATCCAGATAACACCGTTCGAGGCTCTCTATGGGCAGAGGTGTAGGTCGCCCATTGGATGGTTTGAGGTTGGCGAAGCAGCAATGATAGGACTAGATTCGGTTCATGAGGCTATGGAGAAGGTTCAGTTGATAAGGGACAGGTTGAAAACTGCCCAAAGTCACCAAAAGTCCTATGCCGACGTGAGAAAGAGAGAATGAGAATTTGAGGTCAACGATTGGGTATTTATGAAGGTGTCTCCCATGAAGGGAGTGATGAGGTTCGTAAAGAAGGGGAAACTTAGTCCCCGCTATGTCGGCCCGTATCGGATAATGAGACGTGTTGGCAAGGTGGCCTATGAGTTGGAGTTGCCTTCAGAATTAGCTTTCGTGCATCCTGTTTTCCATGTGTTGCTCTTGAAGAAGTGTTTGGGTGATCCAGCTCTAGTTGTCCCAGTGGACAGTGTTGGTGTAAAAGACAGCCTCAGTTATGAGGAGGTTCTGGTAGAAATACTGGATCGTCAGGTTTGAAGGATAATGAACAAGGAAGTAGCTTCAGTTAAAGTGTTATGGAGGAATCAACATGTTGAAGGAGCTATGTGGGAAGTCGAAGCGGATATGATGGCTAGATACCGACATTTATTCTCTACTGGCTCAGTTTCAGCTTGAGATATCAGTTTTTTCTAGAACCCTATTCAGTTTTCATGTTCAATTCATGTTCAATTCATGTTCTCAAGTTTATTTTATGTATATGGTTATACGTATGATTCATGAACTTAGTTCAGCTATGTAGTTTAAATCGGAGGTAGTCATTCCGTCAGTTTTCGGTGTAAATGATCAGTATTTGAATTTGATAATTGCATTTCTCTGCTTTTCTGTATGTTTTCCAACATTCGAGGATAAATATTCCCAAGGTGGAGATATTGTTATACCTCGAAAGCCTAAAGATCAAACCTGAGAGTTGAAATGGAAAAAAGTTGAAATCTGGCACTAGGCATCGGGACAGGTCATGAGGTGACCCGTGAGAGGAGCCCACAAGTCGTGATGTGACTCGTGGGGAGGCCCAGGGAATGAAATTGAAATTTTGGAAATGGGATACCACGGACGTGACCGCTACTCATGGTCAGGCCCCACGAGTCGTTAGGTAAGTCGTGGGGTGGGTGAGTAAGAAAAGAGAAGGAAGAGAGTCAGTGCACTTGATGGTAGGACCCCATGAGTCGTGATCAGTCCCCATGATTCGTGGGGTGAGTCGTGACCAAGTAGAGAAAAATATATCTGAGGCCAAGGCAGTGTACATCACGGATGGTGACCACGAGTCGTGGACACCTGGAATGAGTCGTTAAGTCATCCGTGATGAGCCTAGGAGACTTGAGAGGCAGTGTACTTCAAGATCAAAGACACGAGTCGCGGTCAGAGGGGATGAGTCGTTAGGTCCCCCATTGGGACCATCTGACAGTTATTTTCTGCGAATTCAATATGGGCTTTTCTATAATTCCTAAGATCCTAAGGCCTAAACTACGTTGTTTTGAGTTATGAATAGTGACTTTTAAAGGGGTTAAGTTCATTTTAGGCCTTATTCCTTCATGCATGCAAGGTAGAAGACTAGAGAGGGTGATCAAGCCTAGAATTCATCAATTTCTCTTCAATTTCCTATTGGGCATTCAAAGAAGTGTAAGAACCAACTACCAGTAGGTATGTGGGGTTATGAATGGGTGAATCTTTTCACACCCATGCCCAATCTTTCTCTAAATCGTGAATTCCTATGACTAATCTATGGGGTTTTAACCCAATTCATGAATTTCCTAATACTTTACATAGGTATGATTTAATTATGTTTCTACCATTGAATTATGAAGCATGGGTGAGTTTTATAATGTTTTCAATTAAAAATCATGTTTCTAGCTTTATGAATTAAAAAGCCCATTGATGAGAAGTTCATGAAAGATGAGATTTATGATGAATGTATTATGATGAAGAGATATTACGATGAAAAACATGTTTTCAAGCTACCCATGTTTATAATCATGTTTTCGATATGAATTGAGTATTTCAAAGTATGATAAAGCTTTGGGCATTGCCCACATGTTTAAGTATGATTGATGATTTTCCCAATTAAGCTTACCATATGGTTTTAGAGCGAAGACTCCCAATTATTTTTCAGCTTGTGGTATGTTTTGAGTTAAAGCTTTCCATATGCATGGTTACCACATGGTTCTGGAGCGAAGACTCCCAATTATTTTTCAGCTTGTGGTATGTTTGAGTTAAAGCTTCTCATATGCATGATTTCAGCTTTGAGATGTACTTGATTATTGAGCTTTGTCAATAGATGATGTTGAGCTTCGTTGAATAATGATGTAGAGAATATGCATGTTTTTGAGAGTAGTGTCTAGCACCGAGCAGGCTAAGGATCGATCACCCTATGCCTCAGAACTACGTGCCAATGTAGGTTTATACTTATACATTACTTCGAGGACTCCCTTGTGAGCTATCCCCGGCCCTATTAGCCCATGAGCTTGATATCGATATCATGGTATCATCCCTAGACTTGGTAAGGCTTTGGATGACTTTACCCACTTGAGTGTGATAGTTGGGACCACGTAAGCTCTATCGTGGTATATCGGTTAAAAGATGAGTCTCCCATTGTTCCTCATGATTTCTGTTATGCATGCTCATTACTCATGAGATTTACATATGTAAGCATGTTCTAAAGCAGGTTTGACTCAATGTTCAGCTTTACTTATAAATATCAGATTTCAGCTTTGAGCTAATCGATTATGTTATGATATGTTATGTTATGATGAGATCATGATTTCAGAAAGAAAGCATGCAAGCCCTACTCTTAGATTCTCAATGTTTATGTTTTATGTTATGCATGTCTTTAACTGATTTTACTTTAGCGGTTTTACTTACCCTACAGACTCGGTACATTCCACATACTGACCGCATACTCTTTGTATCATTTCATGATATAGGACCCGGCTCTCAGGTTCAGCCCCGCTCTTAGCCCGTCTTTTGAGATAGCATCGTATGTTGTTGGTGAGTCCTCATCTTTCGAGGAATAGAATATTTAGATTTCCTACATGTATTTTCAGTTTTAGCTTGTTGAGTTAGTTGGGGTCTTGTCCTATCAACTCGTCATGTTTAGAGGCTTTTCAGACATATATATGTAATCAACTTCGGATTGTGTATTCTGATGTTATGCTCAAGTTTAGACTTCCACTATGATTATATTGTTGGTTATTTAGTTTCATTGATTGAGTTAGATGTATGCTTATGCTATGGGTCGACTTGAGGTCTCTCGGGGCTCCTTGTCTCGTGTTGTGATCCGGGCCTCCGTTCGGGTCGTGACAGGGAGCTGGTGGGGCTGACCGGTTAGCATTACCGGTCCTACTTCCATTTACTCTTCTAGGAGGCATCGTTATCTAAAAGGGTAGAGCATGAGTTAGGAGGATGTATTAGAGTCTAAAACTCTACTCATGATAAGATTTATGAACAAAGAGAATTTTCCTAGAAATCCCTTGTAGCCTCATCTCCATAAGTGTGGCGTGCTTTACACTCATGAAAATGACTCTACTTAACGCGACTTTCAGACATCCTAGTACACTCTAAACTAGTTCTGATACCAAGTTTGTCACGACTTGAGTCTACACCCTGGATGTGACACAGTACCTAGGGCCACAAGTGACCCCAAGCTAACCCATGACATTGCATACTACTGAAATTCTAAATAACTGGAAGAAATCTATAAGCAGAAGCTTGAAAACATAACTGATGAAAATATTTTAAATAACAAACATCTGATAACATACTAAATTACTAACTCTATCTGAAAGCCAGCTAAGAAACTGATGAGTTGCTGGGACAAGTCCCCAGCCACTCTAAGGTCTAAAACTAACGCAACAAAATAGAACAACTAGAAGTGAAACTTTGGCCCTCAGCAAATGAGGACTCACTATAGAGGTCTACTGAATGTCGCCGGAGAAGGATTACTGATTGTGCTGAGACTGAGAACCTGCGCCTGTATCATAAGAAGATATATCATAGAAAGTATGCATTAGTACTTTGAATGTACTGAGTAGGTAAGACATGAAATAAACATGAAGATACTGAAAAGCTGTAAACTGTGCTAATAGAGCATGCAATGACCATACTGGAATTTCAAATACTGAAAGCATCTGAAAAGATAATAACATTATAAGTACTGATAATTAACTGAAGGTCATAAACATGTCTGAGTTTTGGAGTACTAAACTGAACTGGAGACTGAGACTGCATTGGACTGCGTTGTACTGTACTAAACTGTGGGAGAAACTATAACCGACATATAACCACGTGAGCTAGACATGGAGTCCGATGTATACCCCCCATCGGAGAAGGCCCACTATACCGTGCCATGGCATAGTAACTAAACTGGGTGATCACTGTCTGATGCCCGTTCGGGCTAATAACTTACGATAGCAACATAGTTCTAGGAACTTGAGTATTCTGAACCCCAGCTCCGCTTGGTGCTAAGTCCTACTCCCATTGGAAATTCTAATTATGTCTAACTTGGCTGATAGCTCAAAACTGATGCCCTAAGACTTAAGTCAAAACTACTTGTCTGAAAGTGTTTTGATAGTCTAAGGACCTGAAAACAACTATGTTCCAAGACTCGTCAGAGCTGCTTTATCTGAAAGTGTCATAATGATCTAAGGAACAACTGACAAACTGATAACTGGTACTAGTGAGGTTACTGAGTTCCTCAGGACTAAAAGTAGTCAAATTGATCAGCTATCATTATTGTAGAACACTGAGTATACTAAGATTTGATTGAGACTCTGAAACTGGGTGAATCAAAGACTAGCTTTTAACCATGTATCTATACTAACATTGGAAATTTACAAGGAATTATTCTGTCAAACAATATTCATGTCTAAATTCTCAATTATACAAGTCCTATTCAAAAAACATCTAAAGTTTAGGGCTAAAATACATGTCATATGAAATGATATACCAAGCATGAATTACAACTGGCAATAATCTAGGAAAAACTCAAGGATCATCAAAATAAGGGAATTCAGAAGCTATCTGCAAAGACAACTCTAGTTTCGATATTCTATAGGGCTAGAACTAGGGAGAATTGCAGTAAGAATTTGGGACATAAGGGTAAAATAATCTCTCTTGTTGAAACTCCACATACTTAAAGTAGAATTCCTGAGAAAAACCCTTGAGAAATCTCTCTTCTTCATACTATTTTTCTGAGAGTTTAAGAGAGAATGAGGAGGAGAATCGGTCAACCCCCCTAATTTCCCTTCTGAAAAAATCCCAAACCATATAGCTTAGGCATTAAAATAATGAAAAGTTACAAAAATGCCCCTGAAAACTATTTTAAAATTTCCGCCCGACAGGTGGTACGACTCAACCTATGAGTGGTATTAGGATCCTACGACCCCTACCTTCACTCGTGGTTAGGGACCCTGCTCCATACCATTTCTTTGAAGTTTTCCACGGAAGCCTCCTACGATCTGTACAAGCATAGCACGAGTTGTACCTTGGTCCATAATTTCCTTCTAAATACTCCTCTAATTCAACTCACAACTCAGTGTACGGTCCATACCAAACTACCATAAGTCGTACCATGACTCGTGGTTACCCATGATTTCCCTGATCATTTCTCTGAACTTATCCTTGACTGGTTAGTATGATCCATACCATCTTTTTACAAGTTGTAACATGCACTTGTGATTTCTCCAATCACACTTACTGTTTTCCTCCAACCCTTCTGTTACAAGTCAAGGTACAGCTCATACCACGATTGTACGAGTCGTACTATGACTCGTACGGAGGTTTTTTTTTTTCAATTTTCTGCATGATCTAGTTTTAAATCTAGAGGCCAGTCTTAGGAATTTTTGGGGTGTTACAGCCTCCCCCAATAATTACTTCACTTAGGACTTAGATATTTCAAATATATAAAGCAATCATTCATAGCACAACATGCGAGTACAGAAATGGTTCATGGCCTCATATCACATATCTGAAATATAAGTAAACTCAAGCAAGAAAAGAGCCAAAATTATCAAGCAAAATAGAGGCATAAAGTGTGTATTAAAGAAATCTAATGGAAAATAACTTAGAGTCTTATTCAATGTTCTAAATAATATAAATAGCAAATTTCAAGAATTACTTCAATGACACTTGAAGAAATTTTGAATAGTTTATAACTACCGCCTATCGTATTCAGAATCACTTCCATTTTCAATGACATTTCCTTCATCAATATTGGCTTCATCTTCAATAATTATCCCAAAACATCATGTCGTACCCAATTGTTGTACTCATTTTCTGAATCACAAGCATTTCCTAAAAGAGTCAAGTTAGTGGCATCACTCTGCATTGATGATTCAAATGGCACATTGTTTTCCTCTCCCATATAAAAAATTTCTCAAGGTTTAATTAATCTGGAAACAAACCATTCATGATCTTTAGGATCTTGACAAATATTAATTGTTGAGCTTGTTCTACAAACACAAAAGGCTTGTGACTTCCTCAATTGCCAGAGTCCATTAGGCGTGATAAGTTCATAAGTGTGAAACCTAACTCAGCTATCTTAACTCCTCTACCTTAGGTTATATCAACCCAATCACACTTACATAAGACAATCTTAAATTTTTCATAGTAGTTTAACTCTACGATATCATTCAATCTACCATAATATGCGATATTTGCAGAATTTGGAGCATTATCGCTTGTACTTGCATAACTTTTGGTCTTTGAAATGACCATGACACCATTATTTTGTGTCTCTATGAACTCTTCATATTGTTTTCTTCGAAATCGATATCCACTATTTACATTGAATGCCTTTAATCTTCTTCCTATGTAAGTTGTACCTTTTACAAGGAATTTGGCATCCTTTAAGATGCTAGATGTGACCTCCAACTCCTTCACTTAACCAAGAAAAAACATAGGACTGTAAATGTATCAATAAGTTCCAAGAAAAACAATTTAAAGTAATGACTTAATTCTATTACTTAATTTCTCCTTGAACCACTCATGAAAGGTATCGTATGCAAACGATCAAGTTGATGTTGTGTAAGACGACTCTTACGATGTAATATCTTGATTTCGGTAATATGTTCACTATTCATGTAATATATTAATCTTGTTATCAAATAATATAATCTAAAAATATTTGAAAACAAATATACCACTCACCTCTTTGTAATTTTCAACCACCTCTAGATTTGCAATTGAAAAGCACATGTTGATGTGATTGCAACCATTCTTTCTTATCTAATTCAAATACAACTACTTCTCCATAAGACTCCCTAATAGTACGAAAAAAGATATCTGTCTCTATCAATCTCATGCACAATCTCATTATTATTTTTATTGATTGATAAGACCTTGAATCTTCATCCTCCAAATATCCTGAGCAAAATGTCATACACTCATATGCAATGTATGTATCCGTTATTGAACCTTCTGGACATGAACGATTACGAGCAAATGATTTACTAGAACCTAAGTATCTAGGACATAAAGTACTATTATTAGTCTAAAATTGCATATCCAATAACAACTCAAGTTATACAAAAAAATTCAATAATATCATACATACCTCTCAACTGGGAACATCCAGCGGTATTGTACTGGCCCCGCAAGTTTAGCCTCAACTGCCAAGTGAATAACCAAGTGTACCATAATAATAAAGAATGATATGAGGAATATTTTTTCCATATTCAACATTGTTAAACAATTTTTTCTTCAAGTAACTTTAACTCATCAATTTTAAGCACTTTGCTACAAAGGACCCAAAAATATGTGCATAGTTCAATTAAAATTGAACTCACTTTTTTATCAATTGATCTCTGCAATGCAAGTGGAAGAAGTTCTTGCACTATAACATGTAAAACATGAGTTTTTAGCCCAAGAAACTTTCTTTTATGAATGCAACGTGATATATTAGACACATAACCATGTGAAAACTTAGCATTTTTTAGTACTTCATAAAATTACTCCTTTTCTGCTGTAGACATTGTAAAATGCGTAGCAGGAAGATATGTCCTCCCAGTAGCTTGCTTTTGAGGCCATAAACTTGGTCTTATTTCATATTCTTCAAGTCTAATCGAGCTTGTAAGTTTTCTTTTGACTTTTTATCAAGATCCAACAATGTATAAATCAAGTTATTACATACATCTTTTTATGTGTATGATAACGCTCAATACATATCTCCCAATTAAGGGAGGTGGTAGTGATCATTGTTAAAAATAAATTTCCAACGAATATTGGGATCGAATCTCACAGAGAATTGAGCTAGATCAACCAAGAGNCTGTTGATGGCTTGTTTTTGTTGCAAAAAGGATATGTAAAATAAATCAATTTATCATGCATCATTGTTTATAATGTAACAAGGGAAAATTGGGGAAAAGGAGTGAATTTTTTAAATTCTAATTTCAAAACAAAACAAAGCAAGTTTGATTGTTGCAAGCAATGAGAATGAACTAGGGATGTGTTATTGATGGGGAATCGATTGAATTTGGGTTAATTAACTAGTCTCAAACATCATAAAACATGAATACTAATCACTAAGGCTACAACTGATGTTTCTCAACCACTTGGGTGAATTTTCCTTGGGTTTTATCAAACCCCAAGGTTACACAATCGATCAGCCACCAAAAAATTGAGGAAGAGTTGAGCTATCTCTAGCCTCATCCCTTTAATAGATTGTGAAAATGGATTTTGACTATCTCTATCTCAACCCCATATATCCACAATCTAAGTCCTCACTAATGCTTTATCACCCAAATATTACTTCTCTCTTTCAAGAAAAAGTAAGATAAGAAGAGTACATCAATATTTGCAACCATTAATTTTATCATTCAAACTTGGAGGAAACACTATATTCATGCACTATAATTGAATTTAAGATAAAATCAATAACACCCAATCCATTCTAAACCCCTATCATGCACACATCCCTAGCAACTAAATTAGATACTCATGGATAAAGTTAAATGTCACGACCCGAGTCTACACCCTGGATGCGACACAGTGCTTAAAACCATGAATGGATCCCAGCTAACCCATGACTTAGCATAACTCCATTATGACTGAACTACAATAAAAGAATCTTAAGCGAAAGTAGTTTATAAACAAATAACCAAATACTTTTATAAGTAAAGAACATCTAATAAGAATACTGAATTTCAATCAAACACTGAAACTCAAGATGAAACTGACATACTCTGTCTGAAAGCCTTCTAAAAGAAACTAATGAGTTGTTGGGACACCCCAGCTAACTCTAAATTCTAAAAACTGAAACAATCTACAAAAATAGAAAGAACTGCTCCGACCCTCAGGGGATGAGGACTCACCACTGGAATGCTTTGGCCCTGAGTGTCTGAGCCTATCCTATAGTTATTGGCCCAAATGTGTTGGCCAAGGTTGANCTTTGGCCCTGAGTGTCTGAGCCTATATCATATGATGATATAACATAGGGAGTACGCGTCAGTACTTTGAATGTACTGAGTATGTGAAGTTATGCAGTTTAAAACATAATCACACTAATAAGAAAATATAAGTAAAACTACTAAAAGTAATATGGAATGACTTTGTCTGAAATCACAAATACTGTAATAGTATGAAGTTTGAAAATACTGTAAAGCTAGTAAAAACTAATTAAAGGTCATAAACATATTCTGAGATCTGGGACTGGACTATACTGTGTTGTGGGAGTGTCTGTTAACCGAAATATAACCACGTGAGCTAGACGTGGAGTTCGATGTATACACCCATTGACATGACACAATATACCTTGCCAAGGTATAAAGGCATGGCTATGTGATCACTAAATTGAAGCCTATTCGGGCTAAAGACCTATGATGGCATGTAGTTCTGGGAACCTGGGTGTTTTGGAACCTCGGTTTGCTCAATGCTAAGTACTACTCCCAACTGAATTTATAAATATAACCAGCTGAATTGATTAGCTCGAAATTGATTTTCTAAGGCTAACCCATAACTACTTTTTTGGAAGTGTCTCGAGAGCGTAAGGAATCTGATAATTGAGATTATTAAAAATACTGGTAGACTGATATAGTGATGAACTGATAATTTGACCGTTATGGGAAATACTAGATATACCCATAATCTGAAAATACTGACCTTAACTATATCATACATGATGAAAATTACACTCAGATAAAAACGCATATACAAGTAGCAATTAGACCAACCTTTAACTCATGCAAAGTTCAACCCAAAAATCATGCTAAAACTAGGGCTAGAAATGAATACGTATGATTAAAGCTAACCCATGAGTTTCACATAGTACTAGTCATGGAAAACTCAAAGAATTGTTAAAATGCAAGGGAAATCATAAACTATCCGAAAACCTTAACTCATGACTTCTATAGGGCTGAAATGATGAGAGTTTCTGAAAATACTTTGGGACACAAGGGTGAAAGGAATACCCTTGCTAAACCCCTATATACCTGCAAGAGAATTCTCTGAGAAGAATCTTGAGATTTTTGAGAAGAAGTAGGAGCCCTAGTCTTTGTCTGAGTTCTTACGGTGAAGTTATGAGATATTAGGAAAGAATGAGGAGAGATTGATCAATTACTCTCCTAATCCTCTTTCAAAATACCCCAATACTATGTAGTATAGGAGTTAGGAGCTTACTATTTTACAAAAATGTCCCTGGGTAACCATTTCAAAAATCTGCCCATCCTACGGGTCGTACCAGGATCATACGATCTGTATTGACACTCATGGTTAGGGGCCTTACCCAACACCATTCTCTGATGTTTCCCATGGGCGTCTACCATGATCCGTGCAATCATACCATGAGTCATACAATGATCTATGGTTTCCCAAAATCTCCTTAACACTTCTCTGAAACTCATTTCATGACTGGTTAGTACGATCCACACCACGGTGGTAGAAATCGTGACATGTAGTCGTGGTTTCCTTGACACCTCATGTCAACTCTCTGGACCTGTATCATGATTCATNATATATCACCTAGTTAGGGTTAAGGATGTTGAGATGTAGTCGTGGTTTCCTTGACACCTCATGTCAACTCTCTGGACCTGTATCATGATTCATGGTATAACTCATATTGCCCTAGTACGACTCGTATGAATCACCGGTGGTTTACTGGGAGATTTCTGCTGTCCCTCAAAATCTCATCTCACGAGTCCTAGTATGATTCGTACCACCTCCTCAAGAGTTGTACTGTGACTCGTATTGAGGGCTTTTTCTCAGTTTTCTGCATAATCAAGTTTTAAATCTAGAGGCTAGTCCTAAGGATTTCTAGAGTGTTACATTAAAGAGAAGATACCCATGGGTATTTCATTAACATTCATCATGTTGAATACAAATTCAAGCTTTGAACAATTTGCTATAATGGTGTACTTTCCAATGTAATTGAAGAAGATGAAGAAAAAGGAAAGTGTACTCTCTATTTCTCTCTCTACTTCACTCTACAAATTCTTAGCTATGATGTAAAAGTTATGCCATGTATGAGTTCAATTGGGGTAACTCTTCATATTCTCTTTTACATAGCTTTCCTCAAATTCCCTTGGAAGCTTCCACATTAAATTTGTACCAGAGTTGGACATTTTTGCCCTGTTAGTGATTTGGTCACTTGCGTGACGCAGGTGCCCATCCGCGGAGCATAGGTCTTAGCAGTGTGGCCTGACATCCTTCTGCATTTGCATTTGCATTTCATAGGTTCCCACATGCGTTTCACATGTTCCTTTCTGCTCAGCATCAATGCTGACTGTGAAATGCAGGTGCCCTTCTGCGAACGCATGTCTCTTGCATCCAACATAGTGCTTTTTATTCAATTCCTTTGTTTTCCTTGTCTAAATTCAATACCTGCAAAATCAAAGAGAAAAGACAAAATCTTCCTAATTAATTTAAAAACAATGCAAAACCTCATGCTTTAAAACCTAATAAGTTGGTAAATTACCAACTCATTATACCCCCAAACTTGAACCATTTTTTGTCCTCAAGCAATACATTCTCTTACACCTAAGAAATGAATTAAGCATTCACATCACAAGAGCTACATAAGGGACTCCTAAAGCTTAACGTAGCCCAAAAATCTCACACTGACTCGAAGACTAAAAACATGTTGCATACAGTCAATTGGTAACCCCAAGCATTTGGCATAACTTACTTTCATTCTTTTCAATTAAAATCAGGGGCATATTCCATCAAATCAAAATCAACAACCATCTCAAGTCATTTACAATCAACATTCAAAGTTTGCCACAAAGTTCATTGCACAACTTGTCGCATTCATATCCCTCAAAAGAAAGCACAAGTTTTAGCATTTGTTCCGAGGAAATGATGCCACTCACCACAAGAGAGAATCCCATTCACATAGATGTAATTCACACATAGGGATTATGAAATGATGCAAAGACGCTCACTGTCTCAAGAAAATTCAAGTGCATACACAATCGACCCATAGGCTTGCCCTTTATGAAACTTTCCACTAATGTAAAGTTACTGCTCTTGGAATCACTAAGGACTTGCGGGTCATAATGAAGGCTAGGGGTTATAGGTAGGACAACTTTTTGCTCTAGTGACTAGATTCTCCCTAATTCCTTTGTGATACACATCAAACATCCGCTCACACATTGCGAGTCAACTCCACCTTATCTCTCATTTTTTAGAATCCAAATTTTCCATCAAGCCACCCATTTAACACCTTCGATTTCTTCATCAAGTGTCTTTTACACAAGAGATAGCACCATCTAATTCGTTTCTTTCTTCTTTTGATACAATATTTTTCAACCAGCCATTTTGTTCTTTTCATCAAGCAATTAGTGCTAACTCACATTGAAACTCACATCTCTTTTATGTTTTTTTGCACATCCCCAAACTTAGGCTTTTACCTATATCACACTTCATTTTTCTACCCTCAATTCTTAGGCTCGAAGCCTCATTTTTTGTGCTTTCATCACAAGCAATTAAGGAGGAATGGGTGCCAAAGAAGGGGATGAAAAAGACTATAAGGCTTGTAATATGGTTTCCAAGAAAAAGGCTCAAGGCTCAAATAGTGGTTAACAAGGGTTGATATTCAAGGAGGTCATTTAGTCGTAAAATAACTAACCAAGATGAAAGCCTAAGGTCATCTTCCAAGTGCAGCTACATCTAGGATTTCTCTTTGAATTACATTCAGGGAAAATTCTAGACAATATGAATACACAAGAATTAAACTAAACATCTCACCACACAAGGTATCATATTCCACGGAATTTAGCTATTTTTCACAATCACTTTAAAGGTATGACTTTAGATATGCTATTTTCGAGTTCTGCAAACTCGCTTTGCAAATCAAAAAGCCAAAAAAAGAATGTACAACTCATGACAAGAGAGTGCTCTTTTCAATTTCAAGCCCTTTTTCAACTTCAAAACTCATTGCTATACTTAAAAAATTTGGTGGTACCAATTAAAGCAAGTACAACAATGACTTAAAGACATGAAATTTTTCCTTAAGAAAGTAGCCTCTTAATCTATTATAGGGAAATGTCACCTGATCGACACACAAAAAGAAAAAGAGAAATTTTCTCCTGGGGAAAGAATCGTGGTATAAAAAAACCCTTGGAGTTTATTACTATCTACTATCTACAAAGGCGATTTGCAAAGCACGGGTCAAGAACTAATTGAAATGTAAGACCAACCCATCAATGGCACTTCATATTAGCAAAGAAAGTAAAAAAAAACCCAATTATTTCCATTACTTCAAAAACAAGACACGGGCATTCATTCATCTAAACAATCAAACTAAATACTTAAAAACATCGAAGCAAAACAACCCGACAAGGGCAACAAGAGTCAATAATCAAATAAAAAGATCACTCCCCACCCCAACTAAGAATCCCATATTATCCCCAATGTGCAAAGTTGTAACACCCCGAAATTTTTCTAGACCAAACTCTGATGTTGCATGAAAAATTGGGTTGAACCAAGAAATTTTTGCCATAAAACAAGTCATGGAATGACTCGTCAAGTGACTAGAAAAGTCATGGTCAGACTCGTGGCTTGAAGTAGTGAATTTTTCATCTAGGAGCCCAGGGGTAACGACCCACATGATGACTCATTTGGTCAAGTAACGAATTGTCATGAAGAGTCGTCGAGTGGAAGCTTATAGTAAATGTTTCAGTGGTAACGGCGGACACGATGAGTCGTTAGGTTAGGCAACGACTCATTATTTTAGTCATCGGAAGAGTCCCAGTGAAGCCTAGCCCCGAGGCAGTGATGACAATGAGAGGAGGGGATGAGTTGTTAGGTCAAGTAACGACTTTTCATGACCAGTCGTGGGGCGAAAAGAGAAATTTTAGTTCAGTGACGATGGAAGACGTCACGAGTCGTTAGGTCTCTTGAAGACTCGTGAAGTCAGTAATTGCCCAGGCGGGAGGAATTTTGGGGATTTTCCAGACATGACCACGACTTGGCACCACGAGTCGCTCCTAACCCCACGGCTCATGGAGTGCCTCATTAGGACTGGCAGTGTGATTTTCTCGTGGAATTTTAAAGGGCTTTTTCATAATTTTATAAACTCCTAGGCTCTAAACTACGTCATTTTGGGTTATATTCAGGGGATTTAGAGAGGTAATTGATGTTCACTCTTCATTCCTCTCTTTCCCTAAAAAGTCAAAACGTAGAAACACAGTCAGGAAACACAGAGCAAGGAAAGGGTTTTGACTTTTTCTTCTCAAATTCTCAAGGGTTTCCTCGGGGATTTTTACACCAGGTATGTGGGAATTCAACAAGGGAATTGTTCTTCCCTTGTGTCCCAAAACCCTTCCATAATCTCTTATCAGCTCTAGCCTTGAGATTTTGAATTAGAGTAAATTTTCAGTCAGATTTAGATTAATTTCATATGGAATGTTGTTCATATTATTTGTTGCTATATTTACACTACTTAGTGATTGTGTTGATACTTTTTTACTATAAAAATGATCTTAGCCCTAATTCTCTAAATGCAGAAATTAGGGTCTTGCATAATTGATTAGACATTAACTCTATCAGTGTTGAAATTTCCATGTTATTATTATCATCTGAATTCTCAGTCAATGTAATACCCCAAAAGTGTCCAAGACTAGACCTGGGATTTAAAAATGAAAAGTAGAAGAAAGTTGGAAAACCTTCTTAGAACGAGTCATGGGTGCCTTTAACGACCAGTAGGATGTGTCCATGGTGAAGTACTGCAGGTTTGGAGTTGGAAGTAACGGGTCTAGAGACGATCCGTTGTTTGATGTAGTGAGTCATTGGATGGGTTGTTGTGAGACTGTTCCTTAGTCAAGGAGGAAGTAACGAGTCGTAGCACGACCAGTTGCAGGTATCAACGAGCTGTGGTTAGCAGTCGTTTAAAGGGATCCCGGGTTAAGGCAGTGGTGACGACGACTGGTAGAACCGAGTCATTTGAGCTAGCAATGACTCATACTATCTGGTCGTGGCGAGGGATCAGAGACCTAGATTTAGGGAGTAGCAACGAGCGGTAACAACGGACCATAGAAGCTAAAAACGAATCATACTAACGTCTGTTGTCACCGGAGTTCAATTTTTCCAGGATTTTCATTAAGGGTATTTCCGTAATTCCTAAGCACTAAGGTCCTAATTCATTAAGGATATTTTCATAATTCCTAAGTCCTAAGGTCCTAAACTCATCGTGTTAAGCTCGAAATAGGGAGTTTTAAGAGGGGTGAGTTCATCCTAGGCTCATTCACTTCATGCATGAAAGGTGAGGGCTTAGAAGGTGATCAAGTTTAGGTTTTCTAGAAGTTCTTGCTCAATTCTCTTTGGGCTATCAAGGAATTGGTGTAATCAGTCCATCTCAAGTAAGTAGGGTTATGAATGGGTGAATTTGTTCACACACATGCCCACTCCCTCTCTAATTCATGAAAATCTATATGTTGATCCTATGGGGTTTTAATCCAATGCATGAATTTTCCTAATTTTCTACATGGGTATGATCTAAATATGTTCTACTATTGAGTTATGATTCATGGGCAAGTTTTACATTGTTTTCAATTAAAATCATATTTTCAAGCTTTATAAATTAAAATGCCCATCCATGAGAAGTTCATAAAAGTTGAGATTTATGATGAATGTTCAAGTATGGTGACATATTATTGATGAAAAGCATGTTTTCAAGTTACCCGTGTCTATGATCATTTTTTCAAGTGAATTAAGTATTTTCAAGCATATTTAAGTATTGGGCAACCCATATGTTCAAGTATGATTTATGATTTCACAAATTAGTTTACCACATAGTTTTGGAGTTAAGACTCCCAATTATGTTCAACTTGTGTTATGGGTTGAGCCAAAGCTCCTCATGTATGATTTCAGACTTTATATGTATATGATTATTCAACTTTGTTAATAGACGATGGTAAGCTTCGTTGAAAAATGATGGAGAGCATATGCATATCTTGGGGAGTAGTGTCTAGCACCGAGTAGGCTAAGGGTCAGTCAACCCTATGCCTCAGAACTACGTGCCAACATAGGTTTACATATATATACTTTAGGACCTCCCTTGTGAGCTACCCCTTCCCTGAATGGGCCTTGACCTTGATATTGATATCATGGTATCGTCCTTAGCTCTAGCAAGACTTTGGATGGCTCTACCCACTTGAGTGTAATAGTTGGGACCACGTAAATTCTATCGTGGTAATGTCGGTTATATGACGAGTCTCTCATTGTTCCTTATAATTTCAATTATGCATGTTATCATTCATGATATAAATATATATGTTCTAAAGCAAGTTTGACCCAATATATAGTTTTACATATGTTTATCATATTTCAGCTTTGGGTCATTCGATTCAGTTATGATGTTCAGTTATGTTCAGATCATGGTTTCAGAAAATAGCATGCAAGCCCTACTCTCAGATTCTTATCTTGATTATGTTTTATATTATGCATGTTCTAAATGATTTTTTACTTAAGCGGTGTTAGTTACCTCTCATACTCGGTAGATTCCATGTACTGATCACATACTCTATACTGTATTATTTTATGATACATGCTCTAACCTTCAGACTCATCCCCACCATTAGCCAGTTTTGGAGTTAGCATCCAGCTTAGTGGTGATTCCTCATCTCTCGAGGACCATTTTCTATCAGACATATTTGTACTTTCAGTTTTTAGACTTGTCAGGTTAGTTGGGGGTGTTGTCCCATCAACCTATCAGTTATGTAGAGGCCTTTAGACTATATGTAGTAATCAACTCGTCATGTATTATGTGGATTCTGATTTGGATGTTATGTTATGTTTAGACTTATGGTATGTTTATTAGGTCAAGTCTTACGCTTTCTTTTATTGAGCTAGAAGTATGTTCATACCATAGGTCGACTTGGGGTCTCTTAGGGCTCCTTGTTCTGTGTCTCGATCTGGGCCTATGTTCGGGTCGTGACAAACTTGATATCAGAGCAATAGGTTTTGAAGTGTCCTAGGGTGTTTGAAAGCCGCGTTAAGTAGAGTCTTTTTCATGGGTGTGAAGAGCACCACACTTATGATGAAGAGGCTACGAGGCGTTTAGGAAATATTCCCTTTTTTCATGATCTATGTCGTGTGGTGAAATGTCTCTCTATCCTTCTAACTCGTGCTATTCGCGATTGCAGAATCATTCCTCCCTGTACAGTTAACGGTAGAAGGAACGAAAATGTAAATGGTCACGAGGATGGTAATGGGGATGGGCACCAACAAGCCCCACCAGTCCATGAGCACCATGCACCTGAGCCGGTTGCCCACGCTGAATTCAGGGTAGCCATTCAGATGCTAGCGCAGGTATTGACCGCCCAGGTCAACCAGTAGGCAGTGTCACATGTTCCGCAAAATGGGAATGCGGCGGCAGCATGAGTCAGAGATTTCCTAAGGATGAACCCACCAGAGTTTCTTGGGTAAAAGGTTGATGAGGATCCACATGAGTTTATCGATGAGATTGTGAAGATCACCCAGGTCATGGGTGCGAATGGAGTAGAGTGTGCTGATTTGGCCTCATATCAGTTGAAGGGGCTCGCACACATTTGGTTTAGACAGTGGAAGGATAGTAGGGCAGTTGGAGCAGGCCCTATCAGTTGGGAGGAGTTTTATGTTGCTTTTATAGATAGGTTTTTCCCTCGTTAGATGAGGGAGTTGAAGGTGACCGATTTTGTGAACCTAAAGTTGGGGAGGATGACAGTGCAGGAATATGCCCTAGAGTTCACTTGTTTGTCAAAGTACGCCCCAGAGTTAGTGGTTGATCAGAGGGCGCGAGAGAGCAGGTTTGTTTATGGGGTGGTAGACTATGTAGACAAGGATTGCAGGACCGCCATGCTCCATCAGGACATGGATTTCCCTTGGATAGTCTTGTACGTCCAGTAGATAGAGGAGGCGCATATGGGGGAGAGAGAGGACAAAAGGGCTAGGACAGACAACTATAGGTTCCCTCAGTCGAGGCCAGGTGGTGGGCACCGACAGTAGACCTACCAGAGATCTTCAGCCCCAGCATCCTCAGCGATGAGTGTGCCATCCATACCTAGGCACAAATCAGAGAGGACGAGCATCAGGATCAAGGGGTTAGAGCAACAGGCCCGCAGATTCCGGTATCCCAGTTTGCGGCAAGTGTGGTCAGAAGCTTATGGGCCAGTGTTTGGCAGGTACAGGTTCTTGCTTTGGGTGCAGAAAGCCCGGACATATGCTAAGAGATTTCTAGACAAGGCCATGATAGGGGCTAAGGCCCATCTTTCAGTTCAGTAGCTCCACCCGCACGCCCAACCCAGTAGGGGGCATCTACTAGCACAGGTGGCGGTCAGTGCCAAAACAAATTCTATGCCTTAGCATCTTGCCAGGAGCAGGAGGTCTCCCCAGATGTAGTCACTGGTATGTTATGATTTTTCCATCTTTATGTATATGCTTTGTTAGATCCATGGGCTACCTTGTCTTTTGTGACACTCTTACGTGGCTAGTAGTTTCAGAGTCAGTCCCTAAATCTTGTCAGAACCCTTCTCAGTCTCTACTACAGTGGGTGATTCAGTTGTAGCTAGATGGGTGTATAAAAGTTTCCCGGTCACAGTCCTTCAGAAAGTCACCTCAACAGATCTAGTAGAGTTATCCATGACCAATTTTGATGTTATCCTCAACATGATTTGGCTATTTGCATGTTATGCCTCAGTTAATTGTAGAACTCGAGCAGTAGAGTTCAGATTTCCGAGTGAGCCAGTCTTAGAGTGGAAGGGTAGTTCAATTGTGCCTATAGGTCTTTTCATTTCCTACCTTAAGGCCAAAAAAATGATCTCCAAGGGTTGCATGTACCATTTAGTTTGGGTTAAGGATGCCACATCCGAGACCCCGACTATCCAGTCAGTCCCAGTAGTATGTGAGTATCCAGAAGTCTTCCCAGATGATCTACCAAGAATCCATCCCGAGCAGGAGATTGATTTTGGTATTGACCTTCTTCCCGATACACAACCTATATCTATTCCTCCTTATAGAATGGATCCATCCGAGATAAAGGAGTTGAAGGAGTAGTTGAAGGACCTTTAAAAGGGATTCATCAGACCGAGAAAATCCCCATGGGGTGTACCAGTTCTCTTTGTCCAAAAGAAAGATGGTTCTCTTCATANCCAGTTCTCTTTGTCCAAAAGAAAGATGGTTCTCTTCATATGTGTATTGATTATCGGTAATTGAACAAGGAAACCATCAAGAATAGGTATCCTCTTCCCAGGATTGATGATTTTTCGACCAGCTTCAGGGTGCTAACTGCTTCTCAAAGATAGACCTGAAATCCGGATACCATCAGCTTAGGGTTTGGGAGAGTGACATTCCGAAGACAGCCTTCAGGGCATGATATGGTCATTATGAGTTTGTAGTTATGTCTTTTGGGCTAACGAATGCTCCTGCAGCTTTTATGGACTTTATGAACAAGGTGTTCAATCCATACTTGGATATGTTCGTGATCATGTTTATTGATGACATCCTGATATACTCTCGGAGCGAGAAGGAGCATGCCACTCATTTGAGGGTGGTACTACAAACTCTCAAGGACCACCAACTATATGCAAAATTCAACAAGTGCGAGTTTTGGTTGAATTGACTGGAATTTTTGGGTCATGTGGTGTTAGTTGAGGGTATAAAGGTGGACTCTCAGAAGATTGAAGAGGTGAAGAAGTGTCCTAGACCGGTGAATCATTCAGATACAGGAGCTTCTTGGATTTAGATGGCTACTATCGGAGGTTTTTTGAGGGTTTTTCATCTATTGCAGCGCCATTGACCAAATTGACCTAAAAGAAAGTGAAATTCCAATGATCGGATGCTTGTGAAAGGATCTTTCAAGAGTTGAAGACTCGACTTACCTCAGCACTGGTGTTAACTCTACCGGAGGGTACCGATGGGGTTGTGGTATATTGTGATACTTCTATAATTTTCCTTGGTTGTGTATTGATGCAACATGGCAAGGTTATAACATATGCTTCTAGACAGCTGAAAGTTCATGAGAAGAATTACCCAACCCATGATCTTGAATTGGCAACGGTGGTATTCGCCTTGAACATATGGAGACACTATCTATATGGGGTCCATGTAGATGTGTTTAAGGACCACAAGAGCCTACAATATGTGTTTACCCAGAAGTACCTAAATCTGCGAAAAAGGAAGTGATTGGAGTTACTCAAGGATTATGATATGAGTGTCCTTTACCATCCGGGTAAGGCCAATGTAGTAGCAGATGCACTTGGTAGACTCTCGAAGGAGAGTGTGTCCCATGTGGATGAGGGGAGGAAGGAGCTGGTGAAGGATGTGCATCGGCTTGCAAGGTTGGGAGTTCATTTGGTCGACTTGACTGATGGCGGTGTTATAGTCCAAAATGGTTCAGAATCATCCTTGGTGACTGATATAAAAGCTAGGTAGGACGAGGACCCCATTTTGGTAAAGTTAAAGGAAGTCGTTCAAAATCAGAAAGTAGAAGTCTTCTCCAAAGGGGGAGATGGTGTGCTTCCATATCAGGATCGCTTGTGTGTCCCAAATGTTGATGACTTGAAAAATCGAATGTTGCATGAGTCCCACAGTTCCAGGTATTTGATATATCCAGGTGCCACCAAGATGTACCGTGACCTATGGAAGTCTATTAGTGGAGTGGCATGAAGAAGGACATTGCAGAATTTGTAGCTAAGTGTCCAAACTGTTAGTAAGTGAAGGTTGAGCACCAGAGACTGGGAGGTATGCTTTAGGATATCAGTATCCCACTTGGAAGTGGGAAGAAACCAATGGACTTTATCACAGGGTTGTCTCGAACTCGTCGGCAATATGACTCCATTTGGGTTGTTGTAGACAGGTTGACCAAAGAAAATCATTTTCCATCGGTCAAAACCACTGATTCAGTGGAAGATTATGCCAAACTATACATCCGAGAGCTAGTTCGGTTGCATGGAGTTCCCTTGTCCATCATATCTAACAGAGGTACTCAGTTTACCTCTAAGTTTTGGAGATCATTTCAAAAAGGATTGGGTACTCAGGTTAACCTCAATACAATATTTCACCCACAAACGAATTGTAAAGAAGAGGGGACAATTTAGACTCTCGAGGACATGTTGAGAGCATGTGTGATAGACTTCAAGGGTAGTTGGGATGACCATTTGCCTCTTATCGAGTCTGCATACAATAACAACTACCATTCCAACATTCAGATGGCTCCATTTGAGGCTCTCTATGGGCGAAGATATAGATCGCTTATTGGTTGGTTTGAAGTTGGTAAAGCTGCGATGATAGGACTAGATTCAGTCTATGAGGCCATAGAGAAAGTTCAGCTCATACGGGATAGGTTGAAAATAGTTAAAAGTCGCAAAAGTTCTATACCGATGCAAGGTGGAGGGAACTTGAGTTCGAAGTGGATGATTGGGTGTTCCTGAAGGTGTCTCCCATGAAGGGAGTGATGAGGTTTGGAAAGAAAGGAAAACTCAATCCCCGTTATGTTGGCCCCTACAGGATTGTGAAACGGGTTGTCAAGGTGGCATATGAACTGGAGTTGCCTTCAGAATTAGCTTCCATGCATTCGGTAAATGGATGTGTAAGCATAAATTTTAATATAATACAAAGTATTCGGGGAATGTTAGTACTATCCTGGGGCCAATGTCTACTTTAGATGTTACTCCTTAATAGTTATTTCTTTGTGAAGTATTTACTGGTTATCTTATCTAATTTNCAACGGAGAATACAGGCTTGCCAACGTCTAGACCGTGATTAAATGGTTACCCAACTTAAGGAATAAAACTAAGAAAATAGAGTAAGAGTATCAGCAAAACCAGACACAGAAATAACCGCTTAAGAGCAACATAATTTCGACTGGCTCTAGGATAATATAAAGATTTAGCTACTCAAACTCGTACTCCTCCCGGCCAACATGGATCTGATACCATTTAACGGATCGTAGAAAATAATTTGGAATTAATTATAAAGGCAGGTGCAAAATAAAAGAAAATACTACAAGTAGTAATAAAGTAGAAGAAAAAGATACTTACAAAGAGCTATTTATTGATAAGAAGGGAAAATAGAGAACATAGAGAGGTTTGGGCAATTTTGAAGTGAGTGTAGTGTTTTTCGAATGCCTCTCTTAATACAAGGTGAAGGTCTTAAATAGACCTCAATATGATGAGTCAACTAATTACTACCTTCTATCTATTTACATGTGTCCACACGTGGCAGATTTAATTTTACACGGATCTATTTAAA
>JACEIK010011601.1:0-35532 GCA_018107945.1 Datura stramonium | reverse complement strand
TATATATAATGAGATAATTAATTTCAAAAAATATCCTAATTCATAAAATAACTTTATCTATTTCACTTCCAAGTTCCCTAGGACAATAACCCCAATATGCATAGACAAGTGTTTGGATCAGTTTATTGGACATTAGCTCAAAAGTTGGACAATAAAGCCCAACTACTTTATCTACTTAGTGGGCTCCTGGCTGATGGGCTAAATACAGATGGATCTTCCAAATCTGCTCTTCACAATGGGCTAAATTAGGGGTTAGCAGGTGCATTGAGGATGGATTAAGATTGAAAATTTGGCACAGTATATCAACTAACAGTTCAATTTGATATGTTATAATATAATTGTTATAATATAATATTCAGAATTGATATCAAATAGTTAATTTTGACTTTCTCGACTAAAATATATAATCCAAAAATATTTTGCAAATTTCAAAATTTTTTTCTTTTAAAAATATTTTAATTTCTCTCCTCTTGTAGCTTTTGATTTTTTCAAAGATAATTTTTCTCCTTCATTTTTCTCTTTAATGGCGCCCCTTTATAATCTATTTCTTCAAATATTTTTCTATTTTCTGCCTCGCTCCATTCAAAGCCAAATACTAGGAAGTTTATAAATATTTATTTTTTCTTCAAATCATCTATAATAACTAAAAACTATATTTGCATATTCAAAATTTACAAAATTTTAAACAAAAGCCACATTTTTTTTATCTTATAAATGAAAATAATTGAAAAAAATATGAGATATATTATTAATATGTATAGCTAAAATAAGATATATACATACATCGTATACAATTGATTAAGGAAAACTATGAGATACATTGTTAGTATGTATAGCTAAAATTATCTATACATCAAGGCACATGTTACTTTATATATAATAGGGAATAGTATATACATGTTATCAACATGCATTTGATCTATTGTAAGATAAAATAATATGTATACATACTGGTCTACTTTACAAATAGAATAATTTGTATACATATTAATATATATCAATATGTATAACATTCATTCATTTGAAATACATTATGTTAGTGTACATATAGTGTATATCATATACTTTGAGTTGAAATTGATATCTATCATACTCAATCAATGGAACAATATAAAAAATATGAGATATGTTTTGATAGAATATTAATTTTAATCTTAGAGATTTAAAGAGAGAATGGAAAGAGAGAAAAATATGGTGGAGAAATTTATATTTAATAAAATAGAGAAAATAGAGGAGAGAAACACGATCGAATGGAAAGAGAGAGAAAATAGAAATAAAGATATAGTTAGAATGAGAGAGAGAAAATAAAAAAGAAGAAAATTTAAGGAGAGGGCTATTGAATATCACATCTTAATTTGTTAAATAAAATATTTAGTTAAAAATATGTAAGTTTATATAAAAATTATATTTATATGTTAATATCTCATTAAAGTTAATTGTTAATAAATAGATTTTGCTATTGATTCATTCAAATATTACTGACCAAATGAATTAGTTTTCAAAATAGGTTGAATAATTTAATCATTCAACTCTATTAAGTTTTAATTAATTTTCTTATTGTGTGATTATCTAATAATTTTTTTCTTTGTTACAAGCATCTATAACTTATCAAACAAATAAAAGAAGAAGATATTTTATAGATTAAGTTGAACTAAATATTTTTTAAAACACAAATTAATTATATTCATAGATGAACTGAATTAGACGAGTTAAGATAAGTTGAATTAATATGGGTGAAAGCAAATTGATTATAACATTGGGTGACTAATTTTCGTCCCTTAAACTATTCCGAAACCCTCCCCACCCCCTCAGTCACCTGATATCACACCCTAGCTTATTAAATTACCATTCCACCCTTCTCTTTGATGCTATCGAAAGTCTAATTTTTATGTGGGGAATGGAAATATTTGTGGAGAGTGATTTCGAAATAAAATATGTAACATTAATAGAAGAAAAGTTAGAATTTTAAATTTATAAAAAAATATTTATTAGGTCATATATATATGTTATTTTTTCTTATTTTATTTTATTATTTATCGGTCCAAATTGACAAGGTGGAAAAATTCATTGGTCATACATTGCCCCTAGTGTCTATCCCCCAATCGCTCAATTCCTTCGCGGGGCCAATATGTTATCAATGTTTTTTTTAAATAAGATATTAGTAAATATTTTAATTGTAAAGAAATTTTATAACAATAACGGATTGTTGGTATGCGATAAAATATTTAGATTATATTTGAATTATAATTTTGACTTAATTTATTCTACTCGAGAGACAAAATAAAATAATTTCAAGTGATAATAAATTGAGATATTTTGAGAATTATGTTTGAATAAGATTTGTACTGTATTTGATTGATAGTGCTAATCTCAAAACTTTATTCTGAAATATCCCACACCTTATAATTATAGAGGTCAACCGTTATGAGATTTATTTTCCTGCATCGAATATGTTATTAAACATTTGTAGCCTTTAAACTTCAAGCTTGATCCCATTTTCATACGAGAAACTACTTTTTGTCCGAGTTTGCAAATTTATTAGTTGTACAATTTTAATACTGATTAATCGACTATACGTAATTTTTCACCTTATTAATGAGAATTCGAATTTAACCTTATAATTTTCTATTTTACCCCGTTGTGTCATTCTACACAAATATTTTTGAACCAAAAATTCAAATATAAATTTGCAAACTCAAAATCAAACACAATAAATTTTGGTATAATATAATTACATTAAATATTTTGCTGTTATTGTTAGAGTCATGATTTGATGTTCTTTTCATCTAATTATTAATCGCTATTGGTTTTGCTTATTCTCCCACTGTTTAATGGTACTATTTTAAACTAGGAAAAATCTTTTTTGTCCCATTGGGCAATTGATATTTCACGTGTATATATAAACTAAAAGAGGCTCCTCTCTCGAGACTAATCCTGGCATTAAATGCTAATGATGCAAGCAAGAGAATAAGCACACAGCAGTACCTAAATGAATTATTGGTAATACACAATATAATTATGTCGTAGACGACCCGAAATTTAAATTTTATGAATTTAATTTTTAAAAATTTTTAATATTAAATTTATTATTAATATAATATATATATTTTAACATCAAAGAGGGTGGAAAAATGATTTGTATGATAATAATACAAATGGGTTATAATTGATATTAGTTGTTAGTACGATGATATTGATAGTTGTAAGAATGTAGGTGGTTGGTGTTGTACTAACCGACGGATAGTGGTGGTTACGGTTGATATGGCGTGGTAGCTGCGACAAACCGATCGCTGCCAAGAATCACCACAGGGTGCACGACCGGCTAATGCAAGAGAAATGCGGCACGCACGCTGATGGGCGGAGGTACTTAAGTGCTGGCGAAGTCTGTACCTCTATTGGCGCTGTCGCATTTAATATACGGTATTTAAAAATAATTTTCAATATATATTCGTCGTACAATTTTTTATATACATAATATAATCTTTTGATGAAAGGTGTTCGACTCACCATCCTCAGGTATACGTGGGCTACGCCACTGGGAATTGATTACAGCTGTAGATGTGGAGGTAACGATGACGATAGTGACGTGTGGCGTGGGATATAACAAGTTACACCCCGTAAATTCTCAACATGTGTACGGCCTGGCCGCATGTCGATTAAGAGTTTTTGAATGCCATGCTAGGAAAAGGTCTTGAAAGATCGGAGGAAAGAGATTCGTCAAACCATCGAGGAGCCGGCACAGAGCCTCTCCGCGATGGCAACGTACACGGAGGGAGGGCCTTCGCGTTGGCGCAGTTGTCACGGAGGCCCTCGTCCAAGCCTGCCCAAGTATAAAGCCTCCAACTTGCTTAATGTTAAATTTCATATAAATTCCAGTGAGCAAACGTAAAATGAGGGCACGAAGTGAGTTGATGAGATTCCTTCCGTTGCGTTATTAAACACTGGCCCAAACTCAAGTTAACTCATACCGAGGTTAAGGAAGAAGGAGCATCTTATGGATTTAGTTTCGTGAAATTTGACTCGCAAATCAGCCGTGCTTCCGAGTTAAGGTAAGTGAAATTGCTTTAAATTAGTGTCAATATACTCCACTCTGTTGAGTATTTCTCCCTTCAGTACTTTCGAGAAATAGCGTAAGCTTGCTTTTTGATAAGCCAAAGTTTGGGCCGTATATATATTGAAAGGGATATTTTCTTTCGTAATATTAGCGTATTTAGTTCTAATTGACATATATATGAATGCAAAGCTTGGGAGAAATGCAAGTACTGACCTAGCTATGCCAGTTAGCCTTAAAATCCGGCGAAGATATGTAAAGCCAGTTTCTTCTCAGTGAAGTAATTCAATATAGCAAATAGCGTGAACTATAGAAGAAAGAATCTCGAAGTCGAGAATCGAGTCCAAGATGAATCTAGCAAGCATGTTTTAGTAATATTATGATATATTCAGAATAAAGTTAGTAGCTAAATATTAGACAAAGCCGATAATATCTCGTATACAAGATAGCTCGCATGAGAATTAGTTTAATGCGTAACATAGTTCTAAGAAATCGTAATCGTATAGTATTTTCGTATCGAACATGCTTGCTATATGTGATTATTGTTTGTCGAGACATGTTTGTGCTATGGGGCACCCCCTAGAGTTTCCTTGCCTCCTGCCAAGGTTAGCCGTGTCAACTCGCCTCCAGAGGTGAGAATACGTCACTCCAAGGGAGTGGCATGCCGTCCGCGTAGGACGAAGCATGGATGCAACATTCTATATCAGCCGGACAAGATAGCATTATAGCATACTTGTCGAGCGCTGCGCCTGTAAGGCTTACGCATGATAATAGAGTCCGGACTTAGATACGTTTATAGTCGGGCCCATAGAGCCCAAGACGTACCAGTGTGGCCTATAAAGGTGCTCGTAGTTAGTAGGCGGAGTGATTTACTTCGATGGTTTTGACTCCTGGTAGTGGGTATATAGATTGTGTGTTGCTGGCACCTTCCTACTATGTGAATGGTGTATAGGTCCTTGTATGTTATATATATTGTATATACATGATATCTATTAGCCGACACAACAGCCGCCATGATACGCTTCCACCTTACCTACGCATTTATAAGCTTATTTCAAATTCCACTGCCCGTATTACCAAATACTTTCTATCGTCTATACCTCTAGTTATGCTGCTTATATTCGCTATGTTCGCTTTGCTTTTACATACTCCGCACTCGCGGTACCGACGCCCGTTTGGGTGCCGCATTACTTGCTCGTGGTGTACCTATAGACGACGAGGAGCCGATCCCCGTGATCTTAGCCGCTGATAGCCACGCTCCGTCATCCTGAGCTTGATATTCGAGGTTTACACTGCTTCTTTGTTGTATAAGACGGTAAAGTTTGGCCCCGTCCTACCATCTTACCAATATTCTGGGAGGCTTGCTGATTGTGTATGTCTCCCCATGGCACATATTTTACGTGGGTGTGTGTGTCAGTATGCATGCTTACCGTTTACGCGTCAAAGGGGCCTTATCCGCTAGGTAAAGGGTGACCTTGCCTGGCCACGTAGCCGCTAGCATCCGCCGTTTGATTCAAAGTAACTAGTCGCACAGGCCTCGCTACTCGCATGTGCTCCCTTATATTGGATGTGATTCTGCTAGTCATTGTTGTCAGACAGTGGCTATGCCCAGTCACGGGAGGCCGTATTTACGCCCGCTATATAGCCCGTTGATTCCTCGTGAATCGAGTTAGAGCCGCCACACCGATGTTAGCCTGTCAGCTCGGCAAGCTGTCCTGGAATAGCAATCAGTGTTACCATGTACCCTGGGCTTTATGACAATAACTTATCGATGGGAGGGATGGGTATAACGACTGGGCCGGTAGTTGATTGACAAGCAATAAGTGCTGTCAGGACGATGATGATTGATGGTTGTGATGACAGAGGTGGTCAATGGTGGTGACCTATGATTATGGATGAAACAACAAGTGAAAATTATTCACACAAAATACATTCTTAATAATTAAGACATATTCAATCCAAATAAGTGCTTAAATCTTATATAAACAAATGTACTTAATGACCTAAGGTCCATGCTAAACAACCGCTCTAATAACAACAACCAGAGTGGACCACAGGCCCGTTTGGGTGTTCTCGGGAGCACCTATTATTCATGATGTAGAATTCATAAATGTTTATATAAAATTGATAAAAATTAAATAAATAATGTAATGCCACCCATAGACACAAACAAGAGTTGGGTGCTTTGGTTGGAAAGAAAACAATTTGGTCATTTGATCCTCTTGGTTGTGGGATCAAATCTTACAACTGACATTTTAGTTCCATTTTTAGTGATTTTCCTGCCACTTTCCTTCTTTTTCTCTTCCCTCTGTTTGATTTCTTTTTTTAACTTTTTATTTTTTTTATTTTTTTTATTTTTTTTATTTTTTTTATTTTTTTTATTTTTTTTATTTTTTTTATTTTTTTTATTTTTTTTATTTTTTTTATTTTTTTTATTTTTTTTATTTTTTTTATGTTTTTTCTTTTTTTTCAACTAATATTAATAATTGTTTAATTTAAATTGAATAGTTATGCATAAATAAAATTGGTGTAAGCAATAATGTTAGTATCTATTTTTTTCTGATGTAAAACATAAAAAATAATTATATATTTAAGATAATTTTATTTTTTTGTTAATAAAAATGACAATAATATTTATTATATTTACATTAAAATATTTCTAATGTCACAAAAAATTTACACTTATACTTGAAAGTCTTAGTGATTGTAAGCATTTTCCATATAAGTTTTAAATTTGATGATTCAAAATTTATATTTGTTGATATTTTAATAATATTTTACTTATATTTTTATATTTTGTGATGAAAATGTGTTATTAATTGAACCCATTAATTATATACTAATACACCGCGTGCTCTAAATATAGAGAGCACCCACTACTTTAAAATTTCGAACTGGGCCACCGACAAGCACAATATCCTCAAAGATAATCCCGGCAAGATGTATTGAAAGGTAAAGTGTACGCAGACTATTCCTACCTCAGATGGATGAGAGGTTGTTTTTTGTATATACCCTTAGCTAAGAAGTTTTGCCAAATAGTCAACAAACGAGGTTTCCACATACTGAACAACAACAACAACAACAACAAAATAATATAAATAATGCGAAATAGAAAGTATTACACAATAAAAGGTCAAAGACAATAACTGCAGCGAAATCATGCAATAAATGTAGAGAATAGCATTAAGCAACTGAAAGATTGATAGTCCAACTACTACCTAAGCTCATCCCGGCAGAGAACGCTCAATTACCACCCAACTCTCTACCCTAATCTGCGATCTCTAACCTCTTCTATCTTAGGTTATGTCCTCGCAAGATCAACGGTGCGTCACCGTGTCTAATCACTTTTCCTCAATACTTTTTCGACCGCTCTCTACCTCTCTCATGAGCCTGCCAATCGCACGATTTTTTCCAAAACCTCACTTCATTCTTACATCTCATGTAATGTAGTCTATTTCTTTCAACTATCAATATGAAAATTTATTCACACATCTAACCATCTCCCTCGAACTAAGTTTCACATGTCCATTCATAAGATTCATGCTAATTTAAAGTATTTATGGCGAACAAAGCCTATGTTTTTTTTCCATGTATCTCCGAGTCATGAGTAAAGGTGCTTATATACTAGCGTAAAGATGAGCGTATAGCGGGGTCCTATGCCAACACTTTTGCTATTTTTGTCTCACAAATTATCGACTCGATAAAGATTAATCAATTAAAATAGATACGACAAAATCAACCCATGAAATCATAATTTGTCCAACTTGTTCAAGTTTGGGTCGCAACTCATTGTGATTCATCAAAGTTTGGATCGCAACTCATTTCGGGAGTCATCAAAGCCAGCCAATATTCAAATTTCAAATTTACCACGAGAATCTTGCTAAAGTATTTCAAAGATATTTTATTTACGTAATATATATTTAGTCATAACAAAGAAAAAAATATTAGTTTTTTAAGTTATCAAAAGATAATAAAAGTATAAATAAGGCAATTAAAACTTAATTGGGGGAAACTTGATCTGACAGCATGAACCAGATTTGAATTTCTATCTCAAGATTTCAAATAACTTTTGAACAAATCAATAACCCGCCTACTTATTAACTCAATCTATTTTAACCTTTCCAAATTCAGTCCACCCACCCATTTACCACCTATGGATAAAAACAATCTGAAGCATTTTTAATATTTTGTGATGTTATCTATTAAGGGACAAGCTTGCATGGTAATACTTTACATTATATATATATGATATTATTTGTATATTATATTTATATTCAGTCAATAAATGCATGATATATTTTGGTATATAAAGATTTAATACTTAATTATTTGTTATTATTATATATATATATTTAATCTAATTAAATTATTTAATTCTATTAAATTAATAAATCCAATACAAATAAATATTTAACATAAAAATGTACAAAACCCCACATGCCCAAAGGTGACAGAAATGGTCAGACTATGACACTGGTCACCAACAATTCCCCACCCTCACCCTTTTTTAAAAAAAATATTATTATGTATCTGAAATTAGTGATTTAATTAATCTAGATTTTTACTGTAATATTGAGATTTTAGTGTTTCATATGAAAATGAATTTCAAATCGTAAATTTGAAAATTTAATTAAAAGTGAAAAGACTTTATTATTTTAATACACCCATGATGATATATTCCTCAAAAGCTTATTAAAAGTAAATATTTATTTTTGTTTCTTCAATTTAAATTACATAATAATTCATTACTTAATTTATTCTAGAAAATTTCACAATATATTTATATATTAAATTTATTAAATTTAAAAAATTCTAATTAATATTGTATTTTAAAGTTGATTTTAAGATTTTAATTAGTTATTATTTAATTAATATTAAAAATATTTTTAATTTTTTATTTTTTAAAATTGTTAATTATTAATTGATAACTTAAAAATTTGACAAAAATTATTCTAACTATTATAATGCAAAACTTTGTTAACTGTATTGGTATATATAAGTTAAAAAATAATAAAGCATAGCCCACTGTCTCCTATACTGCCTCCATTTACCAAAGAAGTTTTGACCAAAATGTCAAATTAACCATGGTTAGTAAGATAGCAAGGGATTGTTTGGTACACGGGATGAAACAGATGGATTAACTATTTTATTTTATTTTATGTAATAAGAATAATTCAAGTAAAAATATTTTTTATCTTTTGGAAATTAAGTGAATATTCTATAATTAAATAAGAAATAAAATAATTTCATATATATTTTTTGTATAATATCTAATCCTAGTAGCTTTTTTTTTTCCTTGACCATTGTACCCCTATTTGTCTCACTCTTTTTTTTCTCTGCTAAACAGCTGGTCCACAGCCAATAACAATTTGTACTATTTTGCACATAACCACTAGTATAAATTTCTTTTCTAATGTTACTAGTATTGTTTTCCATGCTGGCAGCAAGAGGGGAAAAAAGAGAGTTGAATGAATAGATAAGCCAAAGAAAAAAGAAGAAAAAAAGAAGAAGATGATTTCCATATATACTTATATAATTGACTCTGGTTTTTCTATTCAACTCTAAGTCTCTCTCTCTATGGTTCTGTATGGAAAGATGAAAGTTTTTGCTATATGAGTTATTTCTTATGATTATTGGCTCTACCATCTCAGAAAAAAGTAAGTTATTCATTTCCTTGCTCTTTTTTCTTTGTCATCTTTTGCTAAGAATATGTTAGTCTTCATTTTTTGAATTTTATATAGATATATGCAAAACAAAGTAGCAGATACCTTAAAGATTTGATTTTTATTTCTGGTAATTTTCAAGATTGGATTTTTCTTATCATACTACTCTTTAAGGGTATATAGATATATGCAAAAGAGAGCACCAGAAAACCTTATAGATTTGATTTTTATTTTGTGGGTAGTTTTCAAGATTGGATTTTTTAAGTGTATATAAGCAAAGAGAGCATCAGACTTAAAGATTGGATTTTTATCTGTGGGTAATTGGAATATTGGATTTTGTTATCATATATACTGAAAGAGAGCACTAAAAACCTTAAAATTTGGATTTTTTTTTTTTAAAAATTTTGTGGGTAGTTTTCAAGATTGGGTTTTTTTTAAGGATATATATTGCAGAAGAGAGCACCAGAAACCTTAAAAGATTGGATTTTTAATTCTGGGTAATTATTCAAGATTGTATATTTGTTTATCATATAAGCTTTTAATTGAATGAATTAGCTAAGGGGTTGTGAAAAAGATTGATGGGAAAGAAGAAAGTTGTGAAGAAGAAGAAAGGATTTATCAGCAATAGCAGAATCATCATACGAGTGGAGATTCCCAACAACAACAAATTACTCCTAGGAAAAGAGGAAGACCAAGGAAGATTATTGTAAAAGATGAAGAAGAAAAAGTTTCTGCAGAATTAAAGAAACTCAAAAAAACAAGTGAAGAAGAATCACAAGGAGAAATTAAGAAGAAAGAAGAAGAAGAAGAATTTGAAGATGAAAAAAATTTACAGCCACAAAAGCAGCAGCAGCAGCCACAGCCAGCAAGGAGTGCCTAGAGCTAGAAGAAAAAGCAAACCAAGAGCTGCTAAAAAAAAAAAAAAAATTAATTTCAAGAATTTCTTTTCTTTTTTAGGTATTTTCTCATATGAAAGATGAACAAGTTAATTTCATCTGCTGGTTTGTTCCTTTCCTAGCTTCCTATTTTATTTTTTTTAATAATATTATTATGTTTTTAAAAAAGTATGTTCTTTTTAATTGTGTAAAACATTTTAGCTAGGAAGGAGGAATTGGTTTACACTCTGAATTGGAATTGTGATATGACCTGTAATGACTTTTTGTGTAAGTGATCTCAGTTCAAGAAAGTTGATTAGCTCCCTGTTGAGACCCAATTCATGCAACATGAACTTGGACTAATGTGTATAAATAGGTATAATTTATGTGAATTTTAAAAAATAATTGCGTAAAAGAATCTTTACACTAGGTTAGTTTATAATAAGTGAGATCAAACTGAAATATCATATAATTACTCACCTCTGTAGCAGAAACGATTTTTACTTACTCACTTTTAATAAATACTTCTAAAAAGACAGAGTTTTTAATAATTTATAAATATTTTTTCATTTAAATAAAAATATCAAATTATTAAAATTTCAAAAATTAAAAAACACAAAAATACTAATTTTTAAATAATATAAAAAAAACAAATAACTTAAAATAAATAAAAAAATTGTTAATTATCTATTTTAAAATGGAGAGAAAGTGTATCAGAGGTACTTTCCTAATATGTAGGAGAGGTAGGGCTAGTCTCATTCTTTTTCCTCTTTATTAGTAGTTTTGTAGTTTTTTATTCGTTGCCGTGTATATTATATGTTATTTAATTTATTTTATGTCTTGCTATTTTATTATTATATTTTTTATATTAGTATTTTAATTACTTTTCTAATGGTATCCATCGGAAATAATTTTTTTATCTCACAAAAATAAATAAAATTTGTATATATCTTATCATTCTTTATAATTTCCTTAATAAACAAAATTAAAATTTACATACATCTTATCATCTACAAATTTTACTTATAGAATTACGTTAAATATATTATTGCGGTATATTGCATGTATCTTCAACTCTAGTAGTACTAATTTATTTATTTATTCTTAATCTAAAGAGGATGATAAATAAGAAATTTCCTTTTATTTACTTTTTGCCAAAGAGGAAATTGAGGTGTCCTTTTCATTTTGGTAGACGTGAGGCAATTTTCTTCTCTGCATTCTGCAGTGATAATTTCACCATTTATTGTGTCTATGAAGGGGCCAACCAGTTTTTCTTGTTCCGACATAAAAATTTATTCACGTTCGATATTTATATCATAAAAATAAAGACGATACATGAATGTTTTATGTATTAACTTTATTAATATTGTTTAATCATGATAATGATGGTGTATTTTCACTTAATTTTGTAGCTATCATAGTTAACTTTGGTTTTTTTTATAAACATAGGATACAAATTTATCCAAGTATTCAGAAAAGGAGAGAAGTTAAATCATCACCGATGGCGTTACGACCACGTGAATTCAATAACTTTGTCCATATTCTCGTATATAGTAAAGAATTTATTAAATATTATAAATATTTAATTGTGAATTAAATTATCATTATATATTAACTTGATTAAAAAAATAAAAAATTAAAAAAACTCAAAATTCATAAAAAAAAAAAAACCCCAAAAACAAAAAACAAACAATATAAAAAATATAAAAAAACTAAAAAAAATAAAAAAAATACAAAAATTATAAATTTAATAATATTTAATTATAATGTTATATTTTTTCAAAATAAATAAAAAAGGTATAAATCTACTTAAAATAAAAAAAAGAAATATGAATAAAAAGTAAAATAAAAGTACAACACAAAAGTATAACACGTATTTGTTAGGTTCAAACCTTTCACTAAGAGCATTAACTTCATTAAAAAGTAAAAAATATTAAAATTTCAATGGAGTTAAAAGCACAAAGACATAAAGTAAGAAAATCTAAGAAAAATGAAAACTATATAAGTGTTGATTAAATTATATATATATACATATATACAAGGACACGCTTAAAAATAGTTCTAGACACACACTAAAATGTAATCCTACTCTCAATAATCGTGAGTCTTCTAAGAGCATGAATTTGAAATAAAATTAAAAAGAAATCAAAATCACATATACCTTCTAGCACATAACTAAAAATAAAAATTATGTTTTGAATAATAACAAAAAAAAATAAAGAAAAAATGCGATCAATATAATCTACCTTTTAGTAATGACTCTAAATTCTTTTAATTTTTTTGAAAATTTCTTGTGAAATTCAAATGCATAAACATATTTAAAAACTATTAAACTCGAACGAAATTATCTAAATTGGAAGAAATATAAAAATGAGAAAATTAGGAAGAAAGAAAAATATTTGCTAAGTATGAAATACCAAAACGGAAAAAAGAGGAAGAAGGAAAGTCTTTGCTTTATTACTAAATTTACAAGCATTAGTTTTAGGGGTAGAGAAAAACAATTAATATTTAAGTTTTTTGAGTTTTTTTTTTAAAAAAAGTGAAATATGAGGATAAAAAAGCAAAAGTTAAAGATAAAAATTGTTCACATTACGTTCCTAAGACCAGCAGGTTAATAACAAAGTTGTACATTATTTTATTTTTTGTGAACAAAAACTTACAACTAAATTATATTCTGATTTAATTTATAAATCGGCTTGTAAATAAAAGTAATAATTAATTATTATTAGTTATACATTGAGATAAAAATATAAATGAAGTATAATTTTTTCTTATTAGCACCAAAATTATTAGGAATATCACCTCCTTATCCTTAATTCACAAATTTAAATATATGATTATTTTTTATTAGACCATATATCTTTGATAAAATTGATATTAAAATAAATAAAATAAATTATATATTTATAAATATTATTCAAATATAAAACAAGATATAATTTATAAATGAAAAGTTTATTTTGATGAATGCAAATGTTTTTATTGAAAGATTAATATTTGAACGTAGAAAGTATAAAAAAATTTATCTAGCTACTTCAACATAAAAATTTACATATAATTTTTGACCAAATAAACAAACAATATAGATGGGATAGGATAATCTTTTATGAAATCGACGTGGCCCATCGGATTGACATGAACGAGTCCAATCTTTCAATTAAACTTTAAATAAAATAAATAATAATTCAAATTCAAATACCAAAATAAAAATATGATCTAAATATAATTTCTTATCTTCAATAATATAGTTTCAAATTTATTAAAGTTGTCATTTAAAATATGACCGCACTTTGTAAATTTGTTCTATATAACGACCATCTTACATTCAAGGGATTTCATCAGATAATAATTCAAACAACTATTAAAATTTCTTGTGATCTTCACATATTATCGTCATCTAATAGGCAATACAAATCTCAAACACTCTTCTTATAGCCAACACACGCATCCTTCATTATCGTCATACAATAAACTATCTAAGTTGGGCATATATATGATGTAAATTATAATGACTTTGAATGATATAATTCAAGTTGTCTTTGATGAACACAAATGTTTCTGTTCATTATCATCCTCCAATAGGGCAATACAAATCTCACCCTTCTTATAGCCAACACGCACATCCTTTCACTATAACCACACAACAAGCGTATAGTCAAAAAAACATATTACACAGCTTTTAATGACCCGCTTTTCAAGAATTTTATCAAAATATCTAAAAATCATCAAATTCTACTTGATAATTCTATTTATATTTTGGTAATAATGTCAATACTTGAACTACTTTTTCTGGGCTCGAAGTAGCATTCTGAATCAGATTGAAACACGACTTCCTTCTCTCTCTCTCTCTCTCATTTTTACCTCAAAAAAGTAAAATTAACTACACAATTATATTTGGATATGTTCCAATGTTTATCTCATACAAATTAATAGCCTCAAAGAAAAGGAAAAGAGGTAAATATTTTTTCTATAATTAGAGTATTTTAATGTGAGTTATGATATTGTTAATCAATTATTTATTAAGAATAGAGGTTACGAAGATGAAAAAGGTGTGATTATGGAGATAATTTTTTAAAGTAACAATTAACAAATAGATGAGGATAATATCAAAAAAAGAAGAAAAAATATAATCCTTAACCAAAGAAAGATGCCGCATCATTTTCTTTTTATCTAGCTTTATTATATATATAGATATAGATTTATTATAATACATCTCATGTGCTGTTTCTTACATTTTCAATTAGTGTCAATAAGCTGTCCCATTTACTTCTTTAAATGATTTGTTTTTTTACAGATTTTTATTTTTTAAATTTTTTATGAGAAAGCGTTTCAATTTCAGCAAAGACTGGTTAGAATAATATTGCTTTTGCATATTAAAATCAAAAGAATATATTTCACTAAATTTGTTAAAACAACTTTCTATATTTGTGAATTTTTTACTGATTTCTCCCTTTATTCCACTTATAATGCACATACGTTTGTACTCTTTGTAGACAAAAGTTTCGTATGTCCACTGACACAACTGTTCTGAATATGTATTTCACGAGAGAATATGTATATTCAGATCTTATTTTTACGTTACCAAGGTGAGTGGATTATTTTTGCAGACCCCCTCCTCAAATAAATTAAAGCTATATTCCTGTTGGTGGAGAATTTTAGATATTTCAAAGAATACAGACTCTATTACACTGCTATGCGTTATTTGAATGGAGCTTATTACTGGCATTCTTTTATTCTGACTTTTTGAGAGTGAGGTGTTTGAAGAAATTGAGGGCCAGATGATTCCAATTCATTCTGTTGCCATGTTGAACATGTTTATCAGGTCGGTTAGGCAAACTTGTTACCTTTCAATGCTTCACACATATTAAGTCTCTCTCATTTTGGTAACTAAAGCTTGTCGACTGGTCTCCTATAATGTTGGATTTCATCATCCGGCCTTGAGAAATGGAGTGCAAAAGCTTGATGAATTAAATGTGGAGTTTATTATTATTTTTATTATAAGGAGAACTTAGTAACAATTAAATGACAAGAGAATGAAGAAGTTTGATGAATGTGGGGTTTATTATTTTGTGTGACTTATATCTACATACCTTTTGTTGTGGTATGTTTGTTATCCTACACTTATTTTTTGGGCCATTGATGTGGTCTCATTAATAAGAAAATCTTGAAGTTATTATTTCCAGAACTTTGGGATGCCAAGAAAAGTGCCATTTTCTTCCTCTTTTGTTGTTTCTCTTTCTCGATATACAATTGTCAGTATAAAATTCCTTTATTCTTTGGTATTGAGATTTTTTACTTTGTTAACATAAATACATGCATCTTTTATTGTTTCTATTGGGCCTCCTTTCAGAGCTCACAAATTGGTCCAGCTTCAAGACAAGTATCCAGTTTCATAAATCTTTCTACAAGTAATTTGAGATTCGTACGTAAATACAACTTTTAAAAATGATAATTGGCAAAAGTTTTAACTATTTTTAAAAAATTATATAAATTTAAATTTGAAATGTAGTATAAATAAGTAAAAGAAAATATTTTAAATATGGTATGTTTCTATAAATAAGATAACTCATTATTTGTTCGATAATTTAAATAGACTAAATAAAAATATTTAATATTATCATTCCCTATTAATTCTTTATTCTGCATTTTAATAACCAAACATTATACCAAATCCTATAAATGTTTCATTAATGTACAATATATACCTTATATAATATTTGTTATATATTAACTAATATATACTATGTATAATATTATTCTTATATATATTATACACAAGTATTATTTGTTATTTAAATATATTTGTAATTGAGCATATATTATTGTATTCATATATTAGATATATTGAAGAAACAAATACATTAAACACATATTATTTATATATTATATAATTTAGAAAATAGTTATAACTTTTGTAATTACTTCAAAAGTTGTATTTATGTAACCCGCCAAATAATTTTCATGTAAATAAAGATTAAAGATAGATATTTTTTGCTTTTAAAGCTAGTTATGGAATAGCTAATGATGCATAGGACACAAGTTTATCCATAGTGCCAGCCGAAAATTTGTGTCTACGGGTTCAACTTTATACAAGTTAGAATGCCTACTTATGCACACCCATAGTTTAAGAAAATACTTCCTAGTTGAGACCAAATTTAAATACTTGTTTATGCTTATGTATTATGCCTAAAATTAGTCATTTTCAATCAGAAGGGCCTTTCGTACTCCCACAAAACTAAAGGAGAAGAGAAAATGTGTTCTTGCTTAGCTGATATTTCATTTCGCCAAAGATTTCACACGCCGATTGATACGCCAAATTATACCTCTCAATGCAAGATAGCTGATCGTTGTTCAAATATAGAACTCAATTGGGGCTCTAATCCCACATGAAAGTGGTGAGACTTAGTCAAATGTGAGTACTCAACCCAGAGTCATGAAACTTCACATTTGTCAGGGGAATTAAGAATAGCACCTTGAAACCAACTTCTTCCAAATCAAACCTCCCTCATATGTAGCGTTTCACAAGGCTTGTCGCCCGCAAAAATGAGGATTTTTGTCTGCTTTGCCGCGCACTGCAACAATATCCATGTTGTCGCCCTACTAGATGCATCGTACCGAGTTGCTCTAGCTTGTTGCACGCCTACTGTGCTTCATTTTCACCTATCCCTCAAAGGGGAAGTTGAGCTGACTATGGGTTTGCCATTGGATCCCGAGACAAACAAAATAAATTAAGAAATAAGGACTATAAGAAGAATTTAAACACTATTTAACTATTTCTACATAGTATTCTAATGGTGTCAAAATTTGGATACGCTGAAATTATACCGCTCAATGAAATATAAAGCTATTGCTGTTCAAATATAGAACCTGCAACTAGTCGGGGTTTAATTACACAACAGGAATAGCAGAGAACTTAGTCAAACGCGAGTATTCAACCTAGTCAATATTTCTAGGGGGATTGTAATGAATAAAAGAAATAATTTAAAAACTACGAAGGGCCGAAAATTATCGATTGTATTTAATATTCGAGAATAAACTAGGATTGTGTTCACTATAATTATAACTTAGTAGTTCATTAAATTAGTGATCTATCCCAAGAATGTCATGCAAAATCGATGATCTGATCTAATGCTCCTCGACCTACATAGATAAATGTCACTCTAAATCCTCTCGAACTTTAGGTGTGTTTATATTGTTGCCCTCCGTTATCTGCTCTTGGATCGATCATTCTCACAGCTCAAGTTATTAGGATGAGGGTCAGCCTCAAATCTCCAATGTTTTTCTCTTTTCCTAACCTCAACTTCTTTGGTCAAGTAAGTTGGGATACATATGGATTTTAACGTTTGGAACCGCTAAAAGCAAATTAAAATGAAGAGAACAAAACATTCATGTTCACTATTCAAGAATCACTATTATCTTTTACCTATGTTCGTTAATTTATCATGATTTTCACAATCCTAGCTAGATAATTTTAGCTACTCATAAATTGTAGAAACAAGAGCAATATTTGAATAAGAAGTCATTACGAGACAATACAAGATGAAATTGTTCAAATAAATCTTGATACGTAGCAATAATCACAAGAACTTGATGTTTTTCTTAACAATGATATGAACAATACATTTAACAACTCCAAACTACGTGTCAACCCCCAATAAAAAGTCCTATTTATAGTAGTAGGATTAGCTTGCATCTCTCCCCGCTTTGACTAGGAGTTGACTTGTGAAGACACTTGGCCTAGACACCTTCACCGCACGACACACCAACATTGAGATGTGCATCTATGACGCGAGGCTCTCCGACGCTGAGCTCCGGTGCGTACCACCTACATTTTCATTCCTCTGAAATTTGGCTAAGTGTGCAACATGGAGCTCATTGCTTAGGCATGGCTCCGAACATCTACCACTTTTTAGCTCGTAAACAACTCATTTGGACCCATGATCATCCACACTTGCTTCATATATATGGCCAATAGGCCTCACCCACATATTTTCAACCCGCAAACATCTAATCATGTACTTTAGCTTCTTATCATGAATAACACATAAAATGAAGGCAACACACATGACTTTTTATTCTCAAAACATAGCTAAACATGATCAAAATGAGCAGTTGATGCGTAAATACTCCCAAGATAACTCGATTTCTATAAGACTTTATAACACTAAAGACAAGACAACTACGCATTTCACGACATCACAAGAACTAAACAACTCGAAGTTTACTAAGCTAATTTGGCAAACTCCTTCTCTCTCACTCGTAATTTGATCCTCCCTACTAATGGGGTTAAAAACTAGTTGAAGAAAGCCCAACATCCAGAGAATTTTTTTTGATAATGGTTAATTATTCTTGGAGTTTTTGGTTTGAAAATTTGTATATTTATCCCCTTTAATTTAATAATGGATTATTCACAAGCGATTCGGATGCGCCTCGCTCGAGGTCACTCCCCTGCCACGGGATATATTAGCTGCGCCACACAGAGAACGACTCAGCCGACTGCCAGGAGGTCCCCTCACGCCAATCCCAAGAACGACAGCTCCCGCATACAGCTACTGCCGACACCGAAAGTGGCACGGCATTTGCCACCACACCTTCTCGGGGCCAGTTTTGAGTCAGCATCCCGATCCATCCACCAAGAATCGTCCATTTAAGATACCCCGTTCGCCAGGGGCGTGACATCCTCCCCACTCCAACTTGGTGTACGCCTCGTACACGGCCACTACTCTCGAAAGCTAACACTCGCGCCACCCGCCGCTCGGTGCCCTCTCGCACAGGTGCCTACAACACCACAACACACTCCGAGGTCGAGGGGAATGTTTCCTGTGGACCGTCCGACAATGCTCACCCCTTGCCAAACTCGACACTTCGTGATGTGAGGATCCCCCAACTCCCAGCACCACTTTCTCCAGTGAGTGTAGGATGCTATGAAACAAAGCCTGGGCCATGCTCGATACCATCCGTCACGAGCCTCGACTTCCAACACGCTCCGAGGCCACGCGACTTCGCCGGGTTGTTCTTCACCGGACAATATACTCATTTCGCCCGCCATGGGCTCTTCTCAGAGAACGACCTGGCTCCACCAGGTTTGTGTGTGGTTGGCCAAGTCCCCTCTTCACCGTCAATTCCAAGAACAATACAAGCTCCTCGCATTTCACCGGCCTACTGCCCTACACCGGTGGACGGCCACGTGCCTACGCCACAACCCTTCAAGCCATTCTATCAAAGATCCCGATCCATCCACCAAAGAATCGCCCGCTTTAAGATACCTCGTTCGCTAGGGGCGTGACATCCTCCCCCACCCAACTAGGTGTATGCCCTCGCACACCGCCACTCGCCGAGCTGCTCGACTCGCGCCACCGCCTGGGCTAAGTGTCTCTCCGGCACGTGGTGCCTACAAGCCACAACACACTCTGAGGCCGAGGGAAGGTTTCCTGTGTGACCTTCCGACAATGCTCACCCTTGCCAAACTCGACACTTCGTGATGTGAGGATCCCCAACTCAAAGACCACCTTTCCTCCATGGTAGTGTGCGTGACGCTAGCGAAACAAAGCTTCAAGGCCAGCCCGATATTCACCGGTCATTTTACCGACCCACATGCCCGAGCTGCACAGGCACCTCACTCTGAGGCTTTTCATCAGATAACATACGATTTCTATAGGCTTCAGAGAATCCCCCAGTCTCACTCAGTTCTGCAGGTAGATGCTAGTCTGCACGCTAATCAGTAACGCCACAGTCTCCAGATTTTCTCGGGAATTCGCCTGACACTTAGTGACGACACACGCAACTTTTTGAATGCTCAATGGCATCTCACACCTTGATTTTAGAACTCTGATGTTACTTCCAGTGGCGTTGCGGCGGTCAAGCAACCTTGGAGAGCAAGACACTCCCAAGAGAAAATTTCCACATACACATAGATGGCCTATTCGCGTGGTGGTTAAGAGTATTCGGGAAGCCATACATGCTAGAAAAGGCCCAGAAAAAGATCGGACGAGAAGTCCCGTCGAACCATCACTGGCGGAGCCGGTGAGCCCCTCCGCGGCGGGCAACAGAGTCACGGAGGTGGGGCCTCCCGCTGGCTCCAGGACACGTTGGGCCTTGATCGTGCACAAGTATATAAAGCCCCACTTTGGTTTTAATTCATTAAATCATCCAATAATTTTAAAAACCATGAGAGGAACAGAGTACGAAGATAATAGAAATTATCGTAGCTGATTACGCCGTCAAACGTAGTCCAAATCCAAATTAACCTCGAACCGAGGTATTTAGCAGCAGGAGCATTCCTACTGGATGGAGCCATGGGGGCCCGGCCGACAAATCGTCGAGCTACCGAGCTAAGGTAAGTGAAATCGTTCCAAATTAGTGTTAATGTGCTTAGCCTTAAAGGGAATACTTCCCTTTGACTTATGAGAGAAATAGCAAAGTTTGACCGTTCTTCAATAGTTTCCAAGTTTAGGCTATAAATATATTGAAAGTGACGTTTCTTCTCGTAATATTGGTGTATTTAGTACTAACCGACATATAAGTAAATGCACAGAGAGATTAGAGCACTATACCAAGCTTCACCTAGTCTGATAACTCGAGGTTAAGGTATGTAAAGCCGTTTCTTCGGCAAGTTAGTACTCTAGCCTAGCATAATTCAGTGAACTCCGTAATAGAATTCCCTGAGTCGAATCTATATTGTGCAAGTTCCAAGAAGTCTCCAGTTTACGTTGTTGTATCATACTCCATCCGAAAGTTGTGCCAAATGGCGAGTTAGCATTCCGCACCTGAAAGATAGCCTAGTACGCGCTTAGCAAGCATGTTTTTAGAATAATATGATACAACATAATCGTAATAAAGTTAAAGTAAAATCGATAAACAGACAAAGATCCTCGTCATGCATTAGCCATTCATACATTATATCTTGGCGTATTAGCCATACAGACAAACATAATATCTTGGCTACAAATTAGCCTAGCTAGATAAGGATCACAGATTCAAGATGAAGTAGTAAAGAATCGCGTATAATACGAAAGAGATCGAATAAGAAATCGATTTCTGTATAGTATTTTTCAGCTAAACATGCTTGCTATTTATGTGCTTATTGTTTGTGAGACTTGGTTGTGTCGTGAGGGCACCTCCTTGAGCGTCCCCGCCGCCCGGGTTGGTAATCGTGTCGCCCACCGAGCGGGTGGGTTTACGTCACTCCAAGGAGTGGCATGCCGCCCCCAAGCTGACGAAGATAGGATTAAGCTTTCCCATATCAGCCGGGACAACACTATACAGAAGCCCCGTTGTGCGACTAGCGCCCGGGAGCAAAAATGCATCTGCCATAAAGCATGATATACATGGTGAGTCCTCCTGACTGATGACGATTATTTTTATCTGAGGCTATGGCCCGAACCGAGACCTGGGGGAGAGAGAGGTGCTCGTAGCCGCAGGATGAGTGGAGTGACTCTATTTTGGCTGGTTTGATCCGGGTAGGGGTCTGTAGATTGTTTGCTTGCTTGGCGCCATCCGGCGATGTGGGGTTGGTATTGGCTCTTGCCGTTATATATATATATTTATGTGCTATATACTTAGTTATCAGACGCAGGCCGCCGCGCCGACAGTACGCCCGCCCTATCACAAGACAGAAAGCCTTATTCAGCTTCATATCGTCTCAATTCACATCTCCTGCTATTCGTAATTTCTAGTTATGTTATTTGTATTCGCTTGTATTCAGCTGTATTCGCCATTTTGCATACTCGCACCACGGCATCGACGCCTATCAAGGCCAGACATTTCGTCATAGTACTCATAGATTGCAGCATCCTCGTGATTCCAAATGGGCCTTGTAGAGTCACGCCCTCCTTTCGTCATCCTGAGCTTGATATTCAGAGAGGTGTAGTTCTTTTTTTCTTTGTTGCACAAGATGTGGGTAGGTCGGCCCTCAACTCCATCATTTTTATCGCACTTGCAGGCTTGCGCATTGTATATTCACTCCTGTGGTCAGTTGAGCCGGTCGTGGTGAGGCCGTGCATTGTGTTCGGCTTGTTTAGTATTCTTGTTTATGTTGGCCGGTGGGGCCATTGTTTGATAGTAGTGGTGACCTTGCCTCTGGCCACATATTCGCACTCTTTATGTTGAGTTTCCAGATAAGACAAAGATGGTGGCTCTTTCTACCGCATAAGTTCCTTATTATGAGTATGTTTCGGTTGGGGCCGTTATTACATACACAGTGTGGCTATAGGCCTACGTCCGAGGCCGTGACATACCGTTATATAGCCCGCGTTGTTCCCAAGAACGGAATAGAGCCAGCTGTGCACCAAATGTGCTTAGCTCACCAGCCAGCGCCTAGGTCCTACTAGGGCACTGTGTGCGCTCATACTCCCTAAGGCGGGGCGTGAAAGTCAGCCGAGGCGAGGCGCCGCATGGGCCTCCCAGTGTTGGAAGTCCGAGCCCATGACGATGGCATCGTAGTCGTGGCCGCTGTTTCATACGTCCCGCACTCGTACGGAGGCTGTGGTGCCAGGCCGAGGGATCTTCACATCACGGCGTCGAGTTTGGCAAGGGGTGAGCATTGCCTGAGACGGCCCCTGGGAAACCTTCCCCTCGACCTCCGAGCGTGTTGTGGCGTTGTAGGCACCCGCGCAGGACACACCGAGCGGCCGCGAGCTCCGGCAACTTAAGGAAGGGCCGTACGAGGCGTACACCGAAGCCGCGTGGTGGGGGAGGATGTCACGCCCTAGCGAACTAGGGTATCTTAAGGCGGACAGCTTGCCGGTGGATGGATCAGATGGGCTGCCAGAATGGCTTTCGTGGCGGTTTGCGGGCGTAGGCACGTCTTCGGCCCCCTTCGTCTGTGCAAAGCCGCCCTAAGTGAGGCGGTGAGCTTGTCGTCGTTTGAATTGACTGCAAGATGTGGACTTGGCCAACCCTAACAAACCCGGCTCAGAACCCACGTTCTCCCGGGCATTCATGGCGTGGCGAAACCGCATATTGAAACCGGTGAGAAAGGTCGGCCCCCGTGAGGCGAGGCGCCGCATGGGCCTTCGGAGCGTGTTTGACGCCCGGTGCCTCGTGACAGATGATAATGTGAGCCACGCCGCCTATAGCGTCCCCGTACCTGGATGTGGGGTAGGCCAGGCCGAGGGATCCTGCACTGGGCCTAAGTGTCGAGTCGGCAAGGGGTGAGCATTATTTCGACGGCCCCGGAAACCTTTCCGCTCCGAGTGTGTCGTGGAAGTTGTAGGGCACTCAAAAGGTAGGACACACTGAAGCCGCAGTGGCCGCGAGCCTAGGAAAAAGGAGTACGTGTGGTACGAGGGCGTACACCAAGTCAGGGAGGATGTCACGCCCTACGAACGGGTATCTTTAAGGCGGACACGTGACGATTAATGCCGACAATGGCTTCGGGTAAGGGCGTAGGGCACGCCTTCTGCCCCTTCAAAGTCTGCAGTGCCGACCGTGAAATGCGGGAGCTTGTCAGCTGTCGAATTACCCGGTGGAAGAGGACTTGGCCAACCCTACACAAACCTCGGGTGCGTGCTTCATGCTCATCCGCCACCCGGTCGGACTTCCAACACGCCTCCGAGGCCCATGGGCCACCTCTCGAGGCCGCCTCTTCGGGCGGACAATATACCTGTTTCGGGCCCGCTGACTCTTCACGAGAACGCTCCAGTTCCCGACTAGATTTGTGTAGGGTTGGCCAAGTCCCCTTCACCGTCAATTCCAAGAACAAATGGCAAGCTCCCGCAGCTTCACCGGCCACCCGCCCGACACCGAAGGACGGGGCGATGCCTACGCCACAACCCTTCTCAAGCCATTCTACGCATCCCGAGATCCATCCAGTCTCAAGAATCGTCCGCCTTAAGATACCCCGTTCTCTGTGGGCGACACTAAGGCCCAATTTCATGTATATAGTTATTCATCCTTCTAATCTCCCAAGGATGTTTGGACAAAAATCTAACATACCGCCTATGTATTTTTATATGATCACAAGACTTTACTTATTCAATTGGCATTTCATTATCATATTACACTATAGTTTCTATGCGTATTCTCTAAATGTGTTCAAAATAATATTTTAAACCCTTTAAATTTGAGTAATGTCTACTTATTTGACGGAATGACAAATCAACATCCACGTTACATTTCATGTCAAAATAGTAATTTGATTTTCACATTATTTAATAAATTCTAATTTCATAAACAAAAATATTTTTAAAAAAGATAAAATATTAAGATCTAAGAAAAATCTCTCCTCCCTACCTCAAATTCACCTACCAACTTCCATGGCTCCTTCAACATGAAACGACCATCTCCCATATCAATTTTGTTATTAATATCTCTTCAATTCTTCAAAGAAAATTATTCATTCATGAAAATCTAATGAATAATCCAACAATAAAATAATCAGATATTAAGACAAACAATTTAGAAGAAGATCTGGAAAAAAAAAATCAAGAGAAAGGGAAAGGGGCGCAGAACGAAGGGGAATGGTCCAAATTCCTTTCCAGATTTTAACACATATTTTATTGAGGAAATTTTATAAATGGGCAACAATTTGAAAGAAAATAGGTTTAAGTTAGTAAATAAAGAAAATAGATTTAAGTAGTAATATTTACTTATTTACATAAAATGATAATATTTTATGTGTCATGTATTGTATTTAACATAGGTAAAACGTAACAAAATACAAATACGAAATCAAATTTGGAGATTTTAGGAATTATGTCTCAAATAAAATTCATGCTATAAATCACTCAAGTGATAACTATTTTTGTCTATTAATAATAAGATTTCAATAAAGGACAAAATTTTATTTACCATAACACCTTGTGAAATAAAAAAAGAAAAATTTTAACAAAATAATTTATTTCGTTACAAAATAGCATAACAAGAAAAAGTAAATAATAATGAATAGTTTGTATCATAAAATACAAACAAAATACATATAGGATTGGAGGACATTTGAATGTATGAAAATATAACAAATGTATATTCCGCTAAAATAAATGATTTTGTAAAGATAAATACATAATCATTCCAACAAATACATTCGAAATATTTAAATGTATATGTATTTGAATGTATGAAAAATAATAACTAATATATATTCTGCTAAAATAAATATTTTATAAAGATAAATACATAACCATTCCAACAAATACGTATTTGAAATATTTAAATGTATATGTATAACATAATAGCATTATCGTGTTGTAATGTATGATTTCATTTTATTCCATAAATACGCTATAATACATTTATATGTTTTAGAATATATACATCTTGTTAATCATTTGGGTGTTGTATTTTCCATTGATGAAGTTTGAATACTCAAAATACAAAATTTAAAATTTAAAATTGAAATTGAATTGATAATTGAGGTTTTTTTATTTATTTTATATATAATACATAAATTATAAAATATACAAATATAATTTTCAAAATCATAAAATAAATTAACTTGAGATTTTAAAGATATCATATAAAGATATGAATTTAAAAAAATATATTTTAGCTAATTAAAGAAGAAGAAAATATATATATATATATATATATATATATATATATATATATATATATATATATATATATATATTTAAAATTTAAAAAACAGAATGTGGAAATTACTTGATTTAACAAGATTATGTAACAACCGCGCGGATTTTTCGAGATTTGTGGGCGCTAAAGGAGGAAAATATGGAGTTGGAAATGAAGACGATGGAGAGAGGGAGAGAACAAATGAGTTGGGTGGGAATTACCGAGTAGAAATTAAGAAACATGGTAAAAAGGTAAAAATATAAAGTAAAAGAATATTAAATTGCACATTAAATGAAATAAAGTCATTATGTGTGATTTTTTAAAATTATGATCATTATATATAAATAGTTTCTTAAATGTTCTATTATATGTAATTTTTTCTATTTTAAATTGGCATATTTCAGATATCTAATCACAGTCTAAATACGAGGTATGTAGATATACATGCCACTATATATTTATGTAGTATCTACTTATTTTATATTCTACATATTTTATATATGTATTGTTATTTTGAACTTATTTATATTTAATTTCTTCTAAAATTATATTTTTTACTTAGAAAATACATGAAACGCTCAATACTTACAATTTTAATTTTAAGTCAGCACTTTAATTTTACTTGGGTCCTATTACCCCCGAATCCTATTCAAACTATAATAAATAAGTCCTTTTTACCCATTTTCGCATCTTAGAAGACATGCATGTAAGTTACCCCAATTAAAATAAATTTAATCACCGATATATTTGAACTCATTTAATAAAGGTCGGGGGTTTTTATCCCGATCCAAAGGATCATTACCATTTTCCCTAATCACCCACCTTTCTCCGAATCGATCAAACCCCTAGGCCTCGCGATAGTAGACCAAATGAAAATCAAATAAGATTATGGAGTGAAACGTAACCATTTAAACGAAGAAGTGATGACTTATAGGTTAGGTTCTTGATTATTTTCTTGAATTTAATAAAAAGAATGCATTGTCTCTATAAGTGAAGATTTTCAGCTAGGGAAAATCATTGTAAGCATTTTTTTTATAGTAATCAATGCCTTGAATTTTAATTTTAAAAAAATGCCTTTTTTGTTGTGCTATCTAATTTGCATGTTGATATAGTGTTAGGTTAGGATTGTTTGAGTTTGGATTTTTTTCACACTAATTTAGTATGTTTAAAATCTATTTGGTTCTGCTATTTTTAGGGTTTAGCAATATACCTTGTTCTTGTCACTTTAAGAAGGTATCATGGGGAGCTTGGTCCCACCAGATTATGCTGGTGGGTCTGTGACTAAATTTCTCGATGTTGACATTGGATATTATATCTTATTTTGAATTGAGAGACTAAGCATAAAGGATTTAGGATATACAACAGATTGTTTTTTTATGTCAGGCGTCCTCTAAATGAATTTTGGTTGAAATTACATATGATAAGCCTACTTGTGACATTTCTTTTAAAATGAAGATCGACTGATTTATTTAGTGTCAACGAGGTCAATGAACCATGTGTTGTTGCACTATCTTGGAGTATGGCCCTCATGTTATAGAGAGTGGTGTGCTTTAAATAGTGAGGGGTAGGTGAGGAATTTTAATTCTTACTTTTGGTCCGTTGTCTTCTAGCCCTAATCTTAACCTTCAAATCCTCATGTTGGTGTTGGTCACCCTTCTTGGGCCTCTACTAAGCCATCCAACCCTATTGGCCGCTTTTTTCACCCTCTTATTGAGTCATCTAACCTTCGGCCACCCTTCAAATCCTCCATTGAGCCTCCTCAAACAGATGATGATCCAAATGGAGAGGAATACGTTTTTGGATCTCGAGCTGACAGTAGAAAATAAATTTTTGTGAGTATGATAGTGATGTTCATGAAAAGTATAGGGATTTTAGGGCAAACTGTGAGGCATTTCAATAGGTCAAACAGAGAGCTAGAGGCACAACCGTTGAACAGTTCATAATGTGTGAAAAGGGTTAGATATAGGGTACGATGAGACAAATGTTGGTAATAAGAATAGCTTAGTTGGTAAGCTAGAGGTGATTTAACCTTAATATCCAAGTGGATGAAGCTCTTATCTTTGAATTAGAGGAGAAACAGTTGGAAAATGGTGAAGAGAAAGTTGATCAAGTAGTGCAATCAATTAGAAAGAAGACTGTAGCAAAATAGAGTTGTGTTTGATCCAACTTGGTGGAGAAGATCGTTTGGGAAACAAAGGTTGGTGTTTGCTAGCACTTAGGGAAACAAGAACCAAATATGTCGTTCAAGAAAAAATTCAAATTGAAATACATGTGAATGAGCCTACAAGAGTTAGAGTGAGATGTTGCAAAGATGGTTGTCTCTGGGTCTTTTTTTTGCAAGTGTGGATACAATTCGGCACAGATATTGTGGTTAAAAATTACAACCCTATCCACAAGTGTGATTTAATTTTAACTATTTGTGCAATTCAAAGTTTCAGCCACAGATACAAGGATAGAATTAGTGAAGCTAAAAAATTAGGATTGTGAAGTTGCAGTGAAATTTTAGAAAGGAATTGATATCCATATTGAAAAGACAACAGCTGGAAGAGCTAGGACTACAGTATCGAATGAGATTATGGGTGATTATATTGTTGAAAGGTAGAATCTTTGATTACAGGTGGATGAGATAGATGAATCCAATCCGTATAGCATTTGTGTTGTTAAAGTTGGAGAAACTATTAAATCTGACAAAAATTTTTGGAGGATTTTATGTGATTTCATGCTTTTTAAATAATGCATTCTTTGGAGGTGCTAGGAGGTGCATTGGTTTGGATGGGTATTTTCTCAAATGAGTGTGCATGTGTCATGATGCGGCGCTTTGTAAAGATGGAAATAACCAAATGTTGTCTATTGCTTCGCGCTTGTTGCTATGAGAGTCAATTTACTTGAGATGGTTATTACTTTATTGAAGAATGACCTTGAACTTGGAGAAGGATGAACTTACATTGACTATTGACATGCAGCATATCTTTGGGTAACTTAACTATTCTTTAATTGTCATATTATTTTTCACTAACTTATACATAAAACTCTCCCGGGTCTATGATCTAACTAATTTCATTTTTGAATTCTTAGATAAATTTGTATTTGATGTTTATAATAAACTAAAAGAAATTAACTATGACAGCTATAAATTAAAGTGAAAATACACATCATTCATGTGGTTAAACAATAGTAGTACAAGCTACTATTAAAACAATTATTTTCTTAAAGTACATGTCAATTAATAGAGTTATAATTAGTTAAATTACAATTTTTATTAATTTTTTCCTATTTATAAAAAAAAACAAAGGGAGTATATAGCTTAAAAGGAATTTTTTTAATTTTTTAATTATTCATTTTGATTAAATCTGTTTGTTTAAGTGTTAATATTTCAAATCTTAACCATTAAATGTGTTTGTCTTTTTATATTTTAAACTTATAGCCTATTTTGACCAAACTTCTAAAATCAACTTATTTTAAGAAGTGTTTTTCAAAAATGCTTATTAAGATACTTTGGTAAGAAGAAGTTTGTGTTTGACTAATAAAGTAGTGCTTTTTGAAAAATGCTTCTATGTATTCAGTAACATCAGAAAAAAAAACTATTTATACCTTGAAAACAGCTTACACATCTCAAAAGCTTGTCCAAACAAGCTATTAATAGGTTCAATAGATATAAAAGATTAAGATCTCAGAATAAAATCTAAAATTAATTTCAAATGTCGAAACTTCATAGGCGTAGTCCCGTTCCCAATCAAATATATAGATGTGAGCTATACTGAGAGAAAGCCAAACACGTATGATCTTGCCTTTGCCATTTAATACATTTTTCTTGTGATTCAGGAATGCTCAATGACAACCCTTAATTGTCACTAAGTTTGGACCTCTTATCTACCACAGTAGCACCTAGTGTTCCCTTGATCTCATCAGCTCAACTAAGAGTTTGAATCGAAAAGGACAGATTTTCCCAGAAGGGTACATTGACATAGCTGATGAGTAAATCTAGTGAAATGTAGAACTGTTGTATACTTGCTCCAAAAATGGTGTTCAATTATTCATCCTGTAATAGAGTCTTGGGCCAGCTAATACAAGATCATCTGATTATAACAGCTCAAAGAAAAGCCTCAGCTACAATTGAAAAGGAAAATTTTCATATATCAGCCAACTTCTGGAGGAAAATTGTCTACTGCAAGATAGCCCCACATGATGGATTCATCAATTCTAAGCTCAACATCAGCATCCATACTGAAATTATTTTGCTTCGGCCTTTTTTCATGGAGAAATGCAACTTATATAGTAAAAATGGAGGAAAGAAAATCAAAGTCGACAGAACAAAATTGTAGGCCATCCAGAGGTAACGGACACTGCTTTGTACTTTCAAGAACCATTTTCCTTACGAGATGATCTGTGGTGCCGCTCTTTTTATAACGCACTGCTCTGGATCAAACCCTCGCCTTTCCTCAGCCCATAGACGGCCTAAGATAGTAGGCGCGTGTAACTTACTTGTAAAGGGTCTTCCAGAAGCTACCTGTAGCAACATAGGTTTAAAAAGACATTGATTAAGCTACTGGAATGGGAATGCATAGCCATAACACATGTGTTTGAAGCTTGAACAAGAGAAGTAAACTACAACCAGGTCATGAACCGTAGTCTATCCACGTGAACCATTGACCTCCCTGCTTCTCCTAAACTTGTCGACTTTAGCCAGAAGAACACAGCAAGAAATGGAACGTGCTCACAAGCAACCCCATACCTCCATTCTTTTCAGCCAAAGCTTCAGAGAATTCCTTCACATCAGAATGCCACGGGACATTCTCCATTGTCAACTTTGATGTAGCCGACCTGTGTAAAACCCTCCTCACTTAACTGAACTCTTATTCACTGAGTTTTGAAATCAAATCAACCTAGCAGAAGAGGGGGAAAAGAAGAAAGGGAAAAGAAGAAAAGGAAGAAAGAAAAAGGACAAGAGGGAGAACTGACATCCAAATAAGTGACACCTTTGATTTCAATGAAATCAGGTTTTCCAATGCTGAATAGGCCAGAATATGCATCCACATCTTCTGTATTCCACCCTTGGTGAGGGCCAGCCAAACGGTAGACAGTTCTTTGCTCCTTCTCCTTGAGAGCTTTCAAGGAATCCTAATGAAATCAGAATAACACAAACCAATAGTGAACCAGTCTGAATGGTAGCATACAAATATGGAAAACAGAAAATATGGCAAATTTCAATTTTGATCCCCGTGGCAGCTGAATCTTTTTAAGCACTGATGTGAAAGTAAGCATTTTAAAACTTTCCTCACTGGTATATATTACACAAAACAAAGATTGATACACGCTGCTACGGTCTACTAGCGTGCAGCGGACAACTGTGTTTTTTGACTCTGCTTTCCTCCTTGACAAGGTCTGTCTTCCCATTCCTTGCGCCATCCATTAACCTATTGGATTTTCCCTTAATTTTTTGTTTGAATCTGACAAATATCTCTATATCTCATGACACTTAAGCAAGAAATCGCTCCCAGAAGTCTCCAAATAGTGGTCTGTCAATTGCTTTTAAGCTGTCCTTTGTACCAGCATCTACACTGACATACAACTGTACATTTAAAGATGAAGCGAGATTTAGATATGGAATTTGGATATTGACATACTTAAAAGATTGATATAGAAAGATGAATACAGCTTAGTAGACCTGTGTGATTGGTTTCAATAACTTAATCTTGTCAGGAAACTGCGCATTAGTTACAAGAAAAGTCGAAATCCGCCTCTTGTGCAGCTCATCTACAAGTGAATTTATTTCTGGATACATAATAGGCTCACCAACCAGTGACAAAGCACAATGCCTAGGAGAAAGACCCTCAGACAAACGCTCAGCTTTAACACCTGCAAGGGTGGGATATTCTGGTCAATAACTACTACGTCCTGAACAGAAAGTTGATAATATAATTAATTTTTGGATGGCTGATACTTTCAGCCTATTTGAAATTTAGGAAGTTGATAATATTATTAATTTTGGGATGGCTGATACTTTCAGCCTATTTCAAATTTGGAGGCCGTACAAGCAAAAAAGTGGAAGGACGTTGTTTTTTAATAAGGAAAATACATATGTAAAGGTCTTCATCAAAAAAAAAAATACATATGTAAAGGTGGAAAGGACATAATTTTTATCCAGACAGATTAAAAAATTTGAGAAATTTCTGTATCCACTTCTACATTTCATGTCCTTAAGGAGCAGGGTAAGTGGGGAAGATGAGGATGAGGAAGCAAATAGAGAACCAGCAGTTAGCAGTATTAGTTTTATTCAGAAATCGGGAAGGCCCTTGCATCAAAATTAAATACCACTCAACCAAGGTACTTTTTCTTGAATGGACGGTTGGACACAACAAAATGACCTAACAGAGCCATGCTGAATACAATCACCAAATGATTTCAGCCAAGCACATTATTTCTCATGTGGCATTGCTCAACTTCCTTACAAGTTCACAGAGAAACATATATGTTCATTTGTACCAGAAAACAAACCTGGAACGCCTTTCATCTGTTTTATCATTTTGGTATGCAAATCTATAGCTGTGTCCACAATCTCAATAGGATCATCCATCTTCCACGTCCAGCTCTTCCCAACAGGGTTTGTGTGATGTCTCCAACAAAAAACACATTTGTTCGCACATGCTAAACTAGGAGTGGCCTCCATGCACCTATGCAGTGGGAAAATGTAAGTCCAACTTTAAAACCAGCACACAGGCTAGGAAGTGAATAAATACAGAGCCTACTTAATGCTGCACAAAAGGTCAATGCAGAAGAACCTTTTCTTATTAGCTCCATGATCTATTTAGGCAGTAGACAAGTATACAAGCCAACTCTCTTTTGTACTTACTGAATTTTCTTGATACCCATTAATGAATCCCTTTACATCCTTTTTTTTATTTAAAAAAATGCTATAAAAGCTTGTTACTTTTGTAATCTCTCAGACGGTTCAATCAGCTACTTCATAGGAGATTCTCCACTGAGGGCCTATTTGAGACAATAAAAAATGCTAGCTCATTTTCTGGTTGTTCGTTGTGTAAAATGGAAGGTTTCCTCAGTGAAATAATCTGATGCCAAATGCAGGAAAGCAACTTATATGCACAATTAATTTGTTGTTCTACTCCTACTCCATATCACATGCCTCTAAAAACACTTTCTTCTTTTTTTGGATAAGCACATGCAAACATAATTGTGAACTTTATTTTCTTATTCATTGCACAATTCATCAACTCTAAGAATTCTAGCACTCTAAAAAACTTCCAGCAATTTGATCTCATCGTAGTGCCACAAAGATGAAACTTGAACACACAGAAGATATTGTTGAAAACTCAAATACAATCATATCAACCAAGGATCAAAGAATGACTACACAACTCAAACAGAATGCGATAATAAAAATGTATAAGCTATAAACAATCATCTGTACCAGAAAGAAAAACAAGCAATCACCTGTGACTCTCAATGCCGTAAAATGAGTGCTTATAGCAACCTCCGCGTCCTCTAAGTTGTGATTTTGTCCATCTACAAAGTTTCACACCGCTGTGTGAACCAATTATTTTATATCCCTGCAATTTCATCACCAGATAAACTACCTTAACATAAATCCACCAATTAATCCAACTAATTGATTTGATACAACAGAAGTTAGTCATTTGATCACGATACCTGTTTCTCCAAACTCGCCCTAATAACTGGAGTTACCATTGCCTTCTCCCCATTCACAATTCCACCATTCAACTTCCCATTAACTAACTTATCTCCAACTCCTTTCTTTCTTGAAGGCCCTTTACCCGCAATATCCTCAAGATCAACAATTCCTGACCCCTGGTCATTTTCTTCAAACTCATCATCATATTCCTCGTCATCATCTCCCTCACTCACAGCTTCATTTTCACTTCCATCACCAACTCCATTCCCCATATATCCTCCATTCTCGCCCAAATTACTCAAAACCCCAACAACCCTCTTACTCCACTTAGCAAAAACCTCATCTAAATTACCCTCATCAACATCACCTTCACACACCTCTAAAACCTCAACCCCACCAAGTTTCCTCAACTTCTTCGAAAAATCACGAGCCACAGCATTAAATGTTTCACCATAAGACCCACTCCCAACTCCAAAGATTGCAAATTTACACTTGCTAAGCAACAAAGATCCAACCCTGAAATCATCAGCGCTCTCAGTTAACCAATCAACGAAAAAACCAGCATTTGGAGGGGGTTTCCCGTCTTCCCACGTAGAAGCTACAATCAGTACAAAGCTTTCTTTGTGCAAATCCTCAGGCTCGTAATCTTTTGGGTCAACAAGATCGAAGTCAAACCCATTGAGGTTTAACAAACTGTGAAGATTCTGCGCTAGGGTTCTAGAAGTGCCAGTTTGGGATATGAAGAAGAGTTTGCCTCTGGGGGGTTTAGGATTAGGTTTTTGGGAAGTGGGGTTTAAGGATTTGAGGCGTTTGGAGAGATGACGGCGTGATTTATAGAAGAAGTAGACTGTGGTGGCGGAGAGAAGCGTGAGGATGGCGAGGCGCGTGGGGTAAGAAGACAGGGATAGGGACATGGTGGGTATTTTAGGTTTTGTTCTTAATCTTGATCCGTCACTGCGAATGTTACATGTTCAATGGAGAGAATGATGCTTATTCTATTTGCAGCTAGTTTTCATCTCAGTGCATCAATGGCGGCAAGCTGAATACGATCTCTTTTGTTGAACTCTCCATTCTTCCTTCTTTCATAATATAATGTTAGAGAAAATGACAAAAATAATCCTCATGTTTTAGGATAGTTCAAAATAATCCTTTAAGAATGTATTAACTCCTTAAATTTGTCAAAAGTTAATAATTTTAGCCTCCATAAATATTGACTAAACTCTACCTATTAGATTGGACAAAAATTCTAGAAAACAAATTTAATCATGAACATTAAAAAAGTCTCATCGCATCTTCAAATAAGCAACATAAAAAAGTTATACCTGAAAAAATATTTTTAAAGTAGCAATTAAAAGTTATATCGAATTCTAAAATAATAATAATAATAATAAAAAATTATAAACAACACAAGTTATAACTTTAAATGTGAGTTCCTACTCTCTTTTTTTCACAATTCGCGACAAATGAGATGCACAGATGCACCAGTAACGGGGCGTGAGAGGTTGGCTATGATGGGTTTGAGAGGAAGTAGAGATGGGTTAAAAAAGTATTGAAGAGAGTTGATTAGTGTTACACCCCGTAAATTCTTGACATGTAGATGACCTATTCGCATGTTGGTTAAGAGTTTTAGAATGTCATACGTGCGAGAAAAGGGCCCAGGGAGGGACCGGACAAGCGCCAAGTTGGCGCGTCGCAAGGCAAATGCGACATATATAAATTGCATTCGACGAATGCGACTTATAGGTCCCAACTATATAAAGCCCCCACTTCATTTTAATTTCATTT
>JACEIK010011600.1:18123-35538 GCA_018107945.1 Datura stramonium | reverse complement strand
GACCAAATTTTGCAATTTCTTACTTAGTATAAATTAAATACTTAGTAGTATTTTTTGGATTATCACATATTATTATTTGGAAAGCACAGAGGAGCAGAGGGAGAATGGAAGAAACTCCTCTAGGGTTCGCTTTATTTAATTCTCCTTTATCCATTCTTGTGATTACCTGAATTCAATTATGTTTTTGATTCCTTGTATGAACATGAGTGGCTAAAACCCTTCTTATAGGGTTGAGGCCACATGACATGAATGTAATTGCTTCATTTCATCATTGGTTCAAGTTTTGAAATGTTGTTTGTCTTGCATTCTTGATTTTATTCATTTTAATGCTTGATCACCATTAAAATGTATGTGTTAAACTTACACAAAAACTCGAAAGAGAAAATATAGGTTAGAACGAAGAATTCAAGAAGAAAGTTCAAAGTCTTCAAGACTTGATTCGCGATTAGGATAGAAATATACCTAAGTTGCCTTGCTTGGTTATAAAATAGGAAGATAGCTAGACACCAACTTGGAAAGTAGTTGTGAAACCAAGTTATGTTAAATGGTTAGAGGTTCGAAAATCCATAACCAAGGGAATTAACCCCGTGAACCACTCGACATAGATAATTTCTTATGAACTAGGTTGTCACATCCTCACTCAACAATGTAGTTATGAGGCTAGTTCATCTGTGTTTAGAGTCTCGAAAGACCATAACATGGCAATTAACTTTGTGAGTCAATAAATGAAATTCCATACTTGAACCAATGTGAATGTAATATTACATGATTGTTAGGCCTTAACTCTAGATGCTTCTTATTATTATTTTGCGAATTATTTTGTGATCACGTCTAGATTTAGAAACCAACTTTCAAATCATGAAACTTTAACACTTGTGAAATTTGAATTAACACTCGAATTTGTAAATCCATCTTAAATCTAGTCCTTGTGAGTTTGAAATCCATCTCTTTAAGAGTCATTGTATTACTTCTACAACTGCATGCACTTGTGTGCGCCCGAGCGCAAATATGTTTTTGGCGTCGCTACCGGAGATTAGCAACTTTTGGTGAATTTTTAGTTTTTTTGTTATTTTTAATTTTATTTAGTGTTAAAAATCTTGTCTTATTCTACTTATTTTAGGTAATATTTTATCCTTGCAGCAAGCTAGCAAGGAACAAAGACTTGGTGGATCCTTACTTGGAGCCTGAGTGACAGTTACATCTTTTAAGGAGGGAAGTTCTTCAGAATCCTGTTCCGCTAGTTATAGAGGCCCCATTAGAAGAAATTCCACCAGGTGAGCAGGAAGTAGTGCTACCAGAAAGAATGGAATCAGGACCAGTTCGTGAAGTGGCAATCCTACTCGCGACAAACGTGATCTCCAGCGTACGCATACCGAAGCCTGGAGGTATTTTTGAGCTTAAGCAGAATATGGTGCAGTTGTTGTACTCGAGTGGGTAGTTCACAGGAATGACCCATGAGGATCCACAACAACATCTGTAGAATTTTGTAGAGATCAATGACACCTTCATCCCCATCGGAGTGTCGACTGACTATGTGAAATTGACCCTCTTCCCATTCACTTTTGGGAGAGGCAAAGAGGTGGTTGAAGGTAGAGCCACCAAATTCCATCACTACCTGGGATGACCTAGCAAGGAAGTTCCTCATCATATTCTTTCCCTCAGGTAATACAACGAAGTTGAGAAGTGAAATACTCAATTAAGGCAAAGACCAGAGGAGAACGTGTATTTGTCTTGGCAGAGGTTTAAATCCTTCCTGAGAGACTGCTCGCACCATCAGCAATCTAATAAAGTGTTAGCCCATACTTTTTTGGAGAGGCTATACCCACATACAAAAAATTTAATAGACTCTGCATCAAATGGGCAAGCACTTGAGAAGACATTTGACGAACTATACATTCTGTTGAACAGGATTGCATAAGGGAATCCAGAGTGGCGTAGCGAATTATCCAGAGGGGCAGGCAAGAAAGTAGCTGGGCTAATTGAGGTTGAAAGTGTCAATGCATTGGCAGCCCAGTTGGCCTATTTGCAGCATCAGATGGTGACTCAGTTCAACAAGCTGAACTTAGCACAGCTGCAAGCATAGGTTAATGTTGTTCAACCAACTTCTAGCTGGTGTGAGATATGTGGAAACAACAGACATGGTGCAGAGTCATGCGGAGCCAACCCAGAGTTAGTTAACTTTGTAAGTAACATACCGAGAGGTAATTAGAACTATAGGAATACCTACAACAAGAATTGAAAAAGTCACCCTAACTTTTCTTGGGGTGGAAATCAGGGGCAGAGTCAAGGTTATCATCAGTGTCATCAACAGCAGTACCAGCAACAGAACAGGTAGAACAGTGGCCAATCGATAAACATTGAGGAGAAGTAGTTGCCAATCAGACTCAGATGGTAGCTAACCAAGAAAAAATGGTAGTTGAGCTTATTAACTGTAGTTGGCAAACTAGAACTTGGAGAAGTAGATGGGTCAGTTGGTGCTACACAGCATAATAGACCGCCAGGGGGTTTACCCAGTGATACAAACTGAAAATTGACGCAGGTCATGGCCTTCAATCTGAGAAGTGCCAACCAGTTGGTTGATGCACCAACAAAAAAGAGGAAGAATGAGGTACAGTCAGAGTTAGTCAGACTAGGTCCATTAGCTGAGAAGGGAGATTATCAGATAACTGCAAACTAGAATTCATAATAATCACTGCAGCCATTATAGAGACCTCCACCACCATTCCTGCAAAGGCTCAAGAAGAGAAAGGAGGATGCATGCTTTAAGAAGTTTTTTGATATCTTCAAAGAACTTCACATAAATCTTCCTCTAATTGATGTTTTGCAGGGAATACATAAGTACCCTAAGTACTTGAAGGATGTGGTGGCCAACAAAGTGAGGCTGGTGGAAGTCCAAATTGTAGCACTTACTGAGGAGTGCAGTTTTAGGGTAACGAGCAAAATGCCCAAAAAGCTCAAAGACCCGAGGAGTTTCACCCTCCCCATACCAATAGGTGAAATAGGTATAAAATGAGGGACTTGTATAATTTAGGGGCGGCAATGAATTTGATGCCCCTATCTCTATTCAATACACTTGGGTTGATAAAATCAAGGCCCACAAGAGTGATGTTGCAGCGGGAGGCCAAGTAAACAGTGGCCCCAGAAGGGATTATTGAGAACATTCTCATCAAAGTAGGTGAATTTATCATACCCACTGATTTTATAATTTTGGATTTTAAGGTTGACGAAAAGGTACCCTTCATCCTGGGATGGCCATTCCTGGCTACTAGTGGAGCTATGATTGATGTAAGAGATGGAACCCTAAAAATGAGGGTTAATGATGAAGAGGATCTTTTCAGAGTATATCAGGAGATCAGCCCACCCACACACTATAGAGATCTTTGCAGGATTAATTTTGTGACAAATGCCAAGTATGGGGTGGTGGATTCATGGGTTCAATTTTGCAGGACATCCTAACAATTAAGCCTAAGTCTGCCGCGAGTAATAATGGGAAAAATATGATGGTGAAGGCAGTAATGGAGGTGAAGAGGGAGAGTGTGGAGGTTGTTCCCTCTAAATGCAAAAAGAACAGGAGATGGTTCTCGAAAGGGAAGAATTGCTTGAGAATATTCTTAAAAGGATAGTTCACATCGTGCCGCGACGTAAAATTAGGCATTATTTGGGAGGCAACCCAAGAGTACCACATGCACAATTTCTTTTCATTTTGTTTTTAATTTTGTTTATTTTCATTGTTTGTTTCTAGTTTTAGTTATTAAACCCAAATTCAGGGGAAGTCTGAGTACTCATGAAAGTGAAAGCTAAGGAGCATGACAAAAAGATGAGTGTGGGTTCGGTGACCCATGTAATTAAAAAGGACAATACATGTTGCTAGCTAGGCCTAGAGGCCTTAGGAAGTATCTCTCACCTTTGTTTTTAAATTCAATTCATGCTTTCGGGACATAGCATAATCTAAGGGTAGGGTGAGGGGGTAATTTCAAAACTTTTGTGATGTGATTTAGGGTGAATATGGTGTTTGGTCTACTAATGTTTGATCATAGAGTCTGAGTTGAGCACAATTCACCCACCCTTTGGTTCTTCTTTTTAATTCTTTTCCGAAGGGGGCACTTTGAACCGAGAATAAAAAATTTTGTGTGTCTGTACATAGTGTTTTAGTCATAGTTAAAGATTTATTTCAATGATGGATGGATGACGACCGTCTTGAGGGAAAAATAGTCTGTAGGTTTTTGTGTTTGAACCCTTAACTGATTGACTGCTAGATGCTCTTGTGAGTGATGTACATGATTGTTAGAGGAAAGTATAGTTTTAATTGTGAAGCATGTTGATAAGTGTATGACTTTGTTTGAGACATCTAAACTCTTAAATATGACTCTGTATGGTTATTGCTTAATTTTGATTTCATGCATTGGTTGTGTTGAGAGTCTGTATGGTTTTGTCTTGAGTTGAACATGGGCAGTTAGTGTATGTTTTTGTGTATTCCATGCTATTGTGTAATGTCTAGAACTTTCCTGGGGTGTTTGCAAAACGAAATGAGGGATGTTAATTGTAAGAGATGATTTAGGCATTTCATTGAATGAGCCTAAATTTTATCCATTGCTTTACCAACCCTTAACGCATGATCCTAGTCAGTCCTATTGAGCCTTAAGCCTATTCTTTGCTAGACACAATATAAGTTGAATCCTTTTCTTTCTTTTCTTTCAGTAGAATGAAATTTGATCCAAAACTCCTAAGCGCTTAAGTGCAAAATGCAAAAGTGTTACGGAGTGGGAATCTTGAAAAAGAAGGGAAATAGTAGTTGTGGAAGATGAAGGAAAGATTAGAGGCGCACTTGTTTAAAATGCATAAGTGTTGATAGGGAGTGAAAGAACAAAAGAATGAAAAAGCTACTTAAGTACTCCTTACTACTGTCATAAGTACGCTTAAAGAAAGGGGGAAGCAAAAATAAAATTGAGAGTGAAAATAACGAGAGGTGAAGTGAAAGAAGAGAATGTGCTTAATGAGCAAGTGTGATGTATTAAAAGCTCTTAAGGAAGAGAGTCACTATTACTTGGCCAGAATAATACCTACCCATCCCTTAGCTTACATTACAACCTGATAAGTCCTACTTGATCTTACTTCTAAACATCCTTAAATTAGTGGAGTGAAACACTAAGGGCAAGATTATGGGTCAATGCGTGTTGCATGTAAATTCTTTGTGAGAGTGAGCTAAATTCGTATTCATATACCCATGGATGTTATAACTTGTAAAATTTTGAGTGAAAATGGGCATTTCTCTTGTTGTGACATGTTTTAGGAAAAATAAGATTCATATCGGACTTCTTGATGGTTAACCTTACATGAGTTTAATGTGATTAGTGGAGTCGATTCTTGAGGCTAGGAGGTCTTAACTTGGTTGTCATGATTTGAATTGTGTAATTTATAATATGCTTTATTTTGAACTTGCCATCTAAGTCAGTCATGGTAGCCTTAACTCGAGTTGTCTTGCATTAATTGGTGATGTGGAGTCATCCTTGTGCATGAGAGGTAATGGAGTTGTTCGAGGACAAACAAGGCTTTAAGTGTGGGGTAGTGATCTTGGACATATTTACGTGCCCAAGGGTTATTTTATATCTAATCTTAAGTCATGTTTGTCAATTTATTTAATTATATCCTTATGTAATTGAGTATAATTGCTCATATGAACTAACCAATGTAATTAGCCCTTCTTTATAGGTGAAATATGCTAAGGAGGGGATTAATTTGATGATGCATGACCAAAAAGGAAGTTTGGAATGAAGTGTAAAGAAGTCGCATGAATGTGACATGAAATGAAGGCTTCCCACACTAGGCAGCGTGCCACGACAAGGGAATGGCGCGCTGGGCGCCATGTCATGCCAGAAGTATGCGCACGAGAAGAGCAGGCGAGGCAGTGCCTGCACGACTGACAGCGTGTCACGCTGGGCAGGCTGCACGACCAATGCCGTGCCATGCCAGGCAACGCGCACCAACTTGCGCCCAAGACATGCCAATGCCCATATTTCCAGTAAGTTTGCATGACAGCTCTGTGCCACGGAGGTTGAGCTGTGTGATAGGCAGCGTGGCATGGAGGCAGTCCCTCCACAACCAAATTTTGCAATTTCCTAATTAGTATAAATTAAACACTTAGCAATTTCATTTTTGGATTTTCACGTATAATTTTTGGGAAAGCACAGAAGAGTGAAGGGAGAATGGAAGAAACTCACCAACGGTTCACTTTCTTTAATTCTCTTTTATCCATTCTTGTAATTACTTAAATTCAAACATGTTTTTGATGTATTGTATTAACATGAGTGGATAAAACCCTTCTTCTAGGGTTGAGGCTACATGACATAAATGTAATTGCTTAATTTCATCGTTGGTTCAAGTTTTCAGATGTTGTTTGTCTTGAATTCTTGATTTTATTTGTTTTACTACTTGATCACCATTGAAATGTATGGGTTAAGATTAGGCAAAAATTGAAAAAGAGCAAACCTAGGTTAGAACTAAGAATGCAGGAAGCAAGTTCAAAGTCTTCAAGACTTCATTCTCGGTTAGGATAGAAATATACCTAAGTCGCCTTGCTTGTTTATTAAACGAGAAGATAGCTAGACATCAACTTGGAAAAGTAGTTGTGAAACCAAGTTAGATTAAATGGTTAAAGTTTCGAAAGTCCATAACCAAGGGCATTAACCCCGTAAATCACTCCACATAGATAATTGCTTATGAACTAGGTGGTCACATCCCCGCTCAACGATGTAGTTTTAAGGCTAGTTCGTTTGTGTTTAGAGGATCGAAAGACCACGAACATGGCAATTAAATTTCTGAGACAATAAATGGAATTTCATACTTGAACCAATATGAATGTAGCATTACATGATTGTTAGGCCTTAACTCTAGATGCTTTTTATTATTGTTTTTCGAATTATTTTATGATCAGACCTAGATTTAGAAACCAACTTTCAAATATTGAAACTTTAACACTTGTGAAATTTGAATTAACACATGAATTTGTAAATTCATCTAAAATCTAGTCCCTGTGGGTTCGACATGTGGCTCTTTAAGAGTCATTGTATTACTTGTACGACCACGTGCACTTGCTTATGCCCGAGTAGAAACACCTACTGACACGTCTTCATGGACTCCCTAGGACTCTTTGGACCTAACACTCTGATGTCAAGTTTTTCATGCCCCGAGCCTACATCCTGGATCCGGCCAGCACTTTGACCACACATGATCTATGTGAACCCTTGGCCTGGCTTACTACTTAGCTAATATTACAATAAAATAATGTGAAAGCTAAAGCTTTAATGTGCTCAATATAATAAGGTAAGATTTATTAATGAAACTAAAATCAATTTTGTAAAGTAACATTATTGACTTAACTTTATCTATGAAGCCCCTATAAATGAAGATGGGTGCCAAGACATAGTTTTCACAGTTATCTTAAGATTTACTAAAATTAAAAAAAAATACTCAATAAGACTAGGAATCTCCAAAGTAGGAGGCCTCAATAAAGCTAAATGAAGTGATATCCTAATGAAGTGTCTGTTGTTGATCTTGTTTACCTGAATCAACATAATAATAGGATACAGCACCAAATGGAAACAGTATATGGAATGTAAGGTATGTAAAATAACTTAATGAAACAACATTAGAAATAATGTCTTAATTGAAATACATAACTAGAATCAACAAACAGAATCTGTACTCTGAAACTCTCAATGACGCATAGGATACAATATATAATATGATCAATGTGTAAAATCGTTTATAAAATAAAACACATGCATCATAATGATCTATATAAATACATATTCAAATAATGTATATCTTTACATTGGGAGTATCTCATAATCGACATCCATCATGAATGAGTGCATGATGATCTCACGACTAACCCACCTAGAGGAAGGCTATCCAAAGTCTTGCCAGGGTTGAGGACAAAACTAAATTGTGGATCCATAACTTAAATTGTATGATCCTATCCTACATTGGTTATGTAGTTCTGGGGCATACGGGTTATCTAAACCCGTTCACCTAACTCGGTGTTAGATAATTCTCCCAAAACATACACTTATGTACTTATAGCTATATAAGGCAACTGAAAACATCTCTTGTAAAGCAATTTAACTATAAATATGATAGATGTTTTAAAATCTCTTATTGAGCTTTTCTCTCAAAATCTATAAACTTTAATGAAGAGTTTTTCGCTCAAAAAATTCTTAAAACTATGCTGGGGAGTCTTGATTCTGAAACATCTCATTAAAACTATACTTGTGAGCCTTAGCTCAAAATCATCTCATGATTTTCAAAAATAAGACTTTACTTAAGCTTTTGAAAATCATGCTAAAAATCATATCTTTATGCTAAAATATCGTTATGCATACTCTCTTGAAAATATGTTTAACCTTTATAAAAATACTGCATTTACTTCAAAAGTACATGATTTCAAAATTATGCTTCTTAAAAATCATGCTTTCATGCAACAAGGGTTCATGGGATAAGAAATGTGAACTAACCTCAATAATCAAGAATTAAGAATCAAGAATCAAGAATCAAGGATAAAGGATCAAGTATCAAGAATCAAGGATCAACACCAAGGGACATACCATCCCATTACTTACCTTATAGATACATGACTATGGCTACATACTTCCCTCAATCACTATCTCCAAATTTAGCTTCCACACTTCTATCTTCATATTTCTAGCTCTAGATTCATTCTACTACTCAAGGCTCACACAACACAAATCACACTATCTCTAAGGTGTCAATACTACCCAAGCACTTAGGGATACACTCCCTGATCTTGGGTATATTTACATGCCCAGGTGCTATTTTATAGCTTAGTTTTAGTCATGTTGTTAATTAATTTAAGTATAATCTCATGCAACCTTGATTATATGCATGCATGAACTAACATATATGATTAGCCCATTTTTTAGGTAAAATATGCTAAGGATGGGGCTCGGAAGGAAAATACATGAGAAACAAGGAATCTGGGGAGTGATGGCATGAAGATGCAAAGAATGGACGTTGTAGCACAAGGCCAGTGTGCCACGCTAGCAACTTGGGGTGTCCAGGCCGTGCCACGCCGGGACATGCACGCGACTAGCTTCGTGTCATGCCTGTGCGTGTGCGTTTCAGGACCATGCAAGGCAATAGCTATACGCGATACGTCCATGCCATGACCTGCCCAGTGCCTAGATTCTGGTGAGCTTACGCATTATGTCCGTGTCATGGAGACTGCTTCCACAGTGGGTAGCGTGACATGGAGGGGGATCTACCATCTCCAAAAATTCAACATTATAAATAGAACGCTTAGTTATTTTATTTCATTATCATTGTATTATTTTGGAAAACATCGAGGAGCAAAGGGAGAACGATGGAAACCTTTTTAGGGTTAATTTTTCTTTATTTTTTCCACTCTTGTATTTCATGAATTCAAACTCAAAGATGAATTCTTATATTAGCATGAGTGACTAAAATCCTTTTTCTGTGGTTGCGGCCACATAACATGATTGTTTTAGCTTAATTTCCATATGATTCAAGTTTTGATTATTATTTGTCTTGCATTCTTGTTATTGTTCTTTTTAATTCTTGATCACCATTGAAATGCACTTGTTAATTGTAGGAACGCTCAAAAGACCAAAACCTAGGATAGAAATAGGAATGCAAGAATGAGTTCAAGAATTTAGGGCTGATTCGCAGTTAGGTTAGCAATATACCTAATTCACATCGCTTGGTTCTAAAATGGTAAGATAGCTAGACACGTAACTTGGAATTGTCACATCATCTCTCTTTGATGTAGTTGTGAAGCTAAGTAAGGATATATGGTTAGAGGTTCAAAAGTCCATTACCAAGGCATTAACCTCATAAACCACTCCAAATAGGTAATTGCATATGAATTAGGTTGTCACATCTCCACTCAATGATCTAGTTGTGAGGTTAGTTAAATTCTGTTTGGAGGCTTGAAAAACCATGAACATGGCAGTTATTTTGTGAGACAACAAATGAAATCAAACACTTGAACCATTGTGAATTTTAGCTTTGCATAGATGTTTGGCCTTGACCCCATATTCTTCTCATTATTATTTTTGAATTATTTTGTGATCGTACTTAGATTTAGAAACAAACCTAAAATCTTGGAACATTAGCATTTTTTAAATTTAAATTGATACTTGAACTTATAATTCACTAAAAATCCTGTTCATATGGGTTCAACATCTGGCTCTTAAGACTCACTATATTACTTGCACGACCGCGTGCCCCTAAGTGCAGTCAAGTTTTTGGCGCCATTGCTGGGGAATGGCAACATTTGGTGAATTTCTAGTTTTTGTGTTATTTTTATTTTTTTCTTAAGTGTTAAAAATATTTGTCTTAGTCTGCTTATTTGCAAGTAACAGGTTAGTCCTTGTAGCAAGCTGGCAAGTGATAGAGAGTTGGTTGAACCATATCTCGAACATGAAAGAAGGTTGAGACAACTAAGAAGGGAAGGTTCCACTGTATATCCCATCTAGAAGGTTCAGCAGGGCGAGGTTGCACCAGCGGTTATAGCAGCCAGACCAGTCTGCAAAGTGGCAATCCCACTCGCGACCAATGTTACCTCTAGCATCCGCAGACCAGAGCCTAGATGTACTTTTGAGCTGAAGCATAACATGGTGCAGTTGTTGCACTCGAGTGGGCAGTTTTCTAGGATGACACATGAGGACCCACAACAGCATCTGCAGAATTTTCTAAAGATTAGTAACATTTTCATCCCCACTAGAGTGTTAACTGACTATGTGACACTCACTCTTTTCCATTCTCACTTTTGGGAGAAGTAAAGAAGTGGCTGAAGGAATAGCCACCAAACTCCATAACTAGTTGGGATGACCTAGCATGGAAGTTCCTCATCAGATTCTTCCCCTCTTGCAAGACTTCAAATTGAGAAGCGAAATTCTAAGCTTTAGGAAGCGGCCTGGGGAGAAGTTATATTTGGTTTGGGAGAGGTTCAAGTCATTGCTAAGAGACTACCCTCATCACAAGCAGTCAAATGAAGTGCTAGCCCATACATTTTTGGAGTGTTTAGATCCATATACAAAAAAATTTATAGACTCTGCATCTGGTGGGCAAGAACTAGAGAAGACAAACAATGAGATATACACTCTATTGAATAGGATTGCACTGGGAAATCCAGAGTAGCATAGTGATTTATCAAGGGGAGCAGGTAAGAGAGCAGCTAGGGTGATTGAGGTTGACAGTATGAATGCATTGGCAGCCTAGCTAGCTTCTTTTCAACACCAAAATGAAGACTCGGTTTAGCAAGTGAACTTGGCACAACCGCATGCGCAGGTAAATGCAGTGCAACCAGCTTCTAGCTAGTGTGAGATATGTGGCAACAGCGAGCATGGGGCAGACTCTTGCGGGGAAAATCTAGAGTCAGTTAATTTTGTAGGGAATGTTCAAAGAGGTAACTAGAATTATGGAAATACCTACAATCGGAACTAGTATAATCACCCTAACTTCTCTTGGGGTGAAAATCAAGGGCAGAATCAGAGTTATCAGCAGCCTCAAAAATAGTACTAGCAGCAGAGCAAGCGGAATAATGACCAATCTAGCAACATTGAGGAAATGTTGCAGAAGATCATGGCTAATCAAACTCAGATGAAAGCTGATCAGGAAAAGATGGCTGCAGAGTTAAAGAATCAGCAGCTGGCCACCAGAAACTTGGAGAAGTAGATGGGTCAGTTGGAGCTGTGTAGCATAATATACTGTCAGGGGTTTACCCAGTGACACAGACAAAAACCCAAGGTAGGTTATGGCTATTAGTTTGAGGACTGGCAAACAGTCGGTTGATGCACCACAAAAAGATAAGAAGAATGAAGTGTATCTAGAGTTGGTCAGACCTGGTCCATCAGCGGACAAGAGCACAGAGAAGAAGGCTGTAGTAGAAAATTCACCATCAGTAGTGCAGCCTATACAGAGACCACCACCCCTATTCTCGCAAAGGGTCAAGAAGAATAAAGAGGATGCATGCTTCTGAAGTTTGTTGATATTTTCAAAGAACTTCATATAAATTTGCCTCTGATTGACCTTTAGCAGGAAATGCCCAAGTACGCAAAGTACTTTAAGGATGTGGTGGCCAACAAGATGAGGTTGGTGGATTTCCAGACTATAGTGCTCACTGAGGAATGTAGTTTTAGGGTAACGAGCAAGATGCCAAAACAGATCAAAGATCCAGCGAGTTTTACCCTCCCCATACAAATAAGTGGATCTGAGGTGATGAGGTCCTTATGTGATTTAGGGACGGAAGTGAACTTAACGCCCCTATCTCTTTTCAATACACCTGGTTTGGGAAAATCAAGGCCCACCGAGTGATGTTGCACCTTGAGAACAAGTACAAAGGTGGCCCCAGAGGGGATTATTGAGGACCTACTCATAAAAGTAGGTAAGTTTATCATACCTGCTAATTTCATAATTCTAGATTTTGAGGTTGATGACAGGGTACCCCTCATCTTGGGATGCCCATTCCTAGCCACTGGTGGAGCGATGATTGATGTTAGAGATGGCACCCTAAAAATGAGGGTGAATGATAAGGAGGAGATATTCAGAGTATACCAGGAAATCTACCCCCAACACAGTACAGAGATCTTTGCAAGATCAATGTATTTACAGAGGATGAGTATGGGGTGGTGGATTCCAAAGGTACATTTTCAAAAGATCTCTCAATAAATGATCCCGAGTCTACTGTTGGCAATATATTGAAGAATTTGGTGAAAGATGTCATGGAAGTAAAGATTCTTATTTACACGGCTCTATTGCATGATCTAGAGTATAAAAGTATGGAAAACGTTTGTTTAATGCCTATGGAATGGAATCGGAAGAAAAATGCGAAAGTCGGCAAGGANCTAGAGTATAAAAGTATGGAAAACGTTTGTTTAATGCCTATAGTCCCTCATTTATAGAAGTGGGGCCCTCACAATCATAAACAAAATCCTACTGGGATGGCTTCATAGACTTCTTAGGATAATTTGAACCTAAAGCTCTGATACTAAGTTTGTCACGCCCCGAGCCTACACCCTGGACGTGGACAACACTCAAACCATGAATGATCTAAGACATCCCTTGGCCTAGCTTACTACTTAGCTTAGAACACAATAAAATAATATGGAAGCTAAAGTAGTAATGGGCTCAATATAATGAGGTAAGATTTATTAACGAAACTAAACTCAGTGTTGTAATATAACATTATTGACTCAACTCTAACTCTATCTATGAAGCCTTTGTAACTGAAGACAGGTGCCAGGACATAGTTCCATAGCTACCTTAAGCTCTACCAAAGTAAAGTAAATCAATAAGACTGGGACTCTTCAAAAGTAGGAGGCCTCACCTAAGCTGAATGAAGTGAGTGTCACGACCCGAGTCTACACCCTAGACGTAACACGGTGGCTACAACCATGAATGGCTCCAAGATAACCCATGGCATAGCATAATTCAAACATTACTGTCACTTTGAATGAAAACTGAGGGGAAGCATAAATAATTATATAACATACAAGTATGAATACTGACGTAAGCTGGATAAACTAAAATTAGTTGAATACTACAATTATGTCTGATAGCCTCTACTAAATATTAGATACTAGGAAAAACTCCCAGCTAACTCCAAAGCCTGAAACTGAAAACAATACACCTAAAATAGAAGGAAATGCTCCGGTCCTTGGGAGATGAGGACTCACCACTAGAGTACTGTTGAATTGAGCTTGATGGAGACTAACCAGGCTGCTGAGCCTAAGAGCCTAAGCCTATATCATAAGCAGATATAGAATAGGAAATATTTCAAGACCTGAGCATAGACCTCGGACCACGACACGGGACCTAGAATAAGAAATGGCTCCAAGCTAACTCATGGCTCATATAGCATGATTACGAGCATAAACTAAGCAGAAATAAAGCATGAATATGACATAAGTGGATGTTTTAATATCATAAATCATAAGCGTAGACAACAATTCACCAACACTAAACCATCTATACATAGTTGTCTGAAAATCCTCTAGTCATATGATGAGATGATGGGACAACACCACCAACTAGCTCGCTAAGTCTGAAACTGAAAGACATAAAGAAAAAGACATGTATCAAAATTGTCATCCTCGGCTTATGAGGACTTACCAAAGATAGGACTGGATTGGACTGATGCGGGAGCATAACTAATATCGGGGCTGAGACTAATCACTTGAACCCTATATCATGAAATGATATAGCATAGAAGTATGCGATTAGTACTTGGAATATATTGAGTTTGTAGGTTAAGAAAACATGTTAGTAAGTGATATTCTGAAATCATAAGTATAAAGAAAATCGACACACGAGAGTAAGGACAACATACTAAAATCATAATCGTGAGATAGTCATAAACATGAGTTATTAATCATAAGCTGAAGCATAATGACCTACGATTTTGAAGGTAAATCATATAGTTTAATATGTTTGGAAACGAAAGTAAAAGATCATAATTATATCAATGCATCATTCATACTATAAAATATGATATTATGAATCTTGTGCTTGAATAACTTATAACATGAGGAACAATGGGAGACTTCATCATAATCTTCACCATCATAAATGAGCACATGATGCCCAAATATATCACTTAAGTAGGCAGAGCCATCCTAAGCCTTTCCATGGCAAAGAACAATAAAGGTGTTATATCACTCATGAGCCACATAGAGTTAGGGAAAACACTCTCTGGCAAGGCCCCGTACATGAATATATACCTATGGTGGCACGTAGTGCTGAGGCCTGTGTACACTGAACCCTGGCCTACTCATTACTAGATACTATTTTCAAAACATGCATATTGCTCATAGTCATAATCATGAAAAACATTTGGTTTTGCATGGGCTAGTTGAAAACAATAAAATTATAATCATACTCGACATACATGAACTATCCATGAAAATGATGTTGTTGATTCGGCCATGATACATAAGCTTAGGATTCATGAAATCATACATAATTAAGTAAAATCGTCATAACTTGAAAATCATAAGTTCATGAGAGAATCTAGTAGAAAAGATGCATTCATAATCATAAAACATGAATTGAATCATAAGAGATTATAAGAGATTTCTTGAGAATTGGATCTAACCCTAGAATTTCGTAAGATCATGCTTGGAGACTTGAATTCATGAGATAGAGATGAAATTAGGATTGAGAGTGGAAGAAATCTTCCCTACATACCTAGGCTTGATGAATCCTTAACTTGTTTTGAAGACCCAAGAGGAATTGAGAAGAAGACGATGAAGAACTCTAGCTTCTCTTGAGGGGCTTTAATCTTAACATAGAGATGTTAGGAGTAGATTGAAGGTTAGGAATGAATAAAACCCTATAAGACACCCTTTTAGGTGCTTAAAATGACCTAGTTTAGGGACTAAGTACATAGGAAGTATGAAAATAACCTTACTGATCTGACTAGAAAAATTACTCTAGTAAACTTAAAGAGTCACATGACGACTAGTTAAGACACTTGACAGGCCATCAAATACCATCCATGACCACTCGATAGAACTCTATATTTTTTTATCTTTTCCTGATGCCTCAACTTAATGATCCGTCATGACACTTAATGGATCACTTAATCTGCCATGAAGACTCTCTAAAACAGACGGTTTGTTTACAAATTTTCACACTTAACAGGTCAACTTAACGACCTATCAAGTGACTTAATAGGTCAGTTGATTGTTCATCCTGTGACCTGGTGCAGGTTTTCCTGTTTTCTCTATTTCATGCCTCGGGTCTGATCTTAGGGACTTTTGTGGTGTCACGTTGTCTCCCCCTTAGGAACATTCATCCCCAAATATAGATTAAGAAGATTGGAAGGATAGGGAAGGAACTGCAATCCCAAAATTGGATAACTATAGCTAAAAACTTATGGAATGACTGACTTCAGGCTGAAATATATGACTGAACAGAATTTATAAAACATACATGCATACTAAGACATGAAAAGTACTGAGAGAGATGAACTTGACATGAAACTGAATAGAGTAATAAGGACGAAACTAGTACCTCATGCTGGAACTGTGTTGGATGGAAAAAGATGTTGGTATCTTGCCATCATATTTGCTTTGGCTTCCCATGTAGCTCCCTCAACTAGTTGATTTCTCCATAAAATCTTCACTAAAGCTAATTCCTTGTTCCTCAAATTGAAAACTAGATGATAAAGGATCTCAATTGGAACCTCCTCATATATAAGGCTGTCTTTAACACCAATGCTCTCTACCCAGAACAACTAGATTTGGATCATTGATGTACCTCTTCTGCAAGAACACATAGAAAACTGGATGCACTGAGGCTAACTCTGCTGGTAGCTCCAATTCATAAGCCAATTTGCCAACACTTCTCAGAATCCTATAAGGACCAATATATCAAGGACTAAGATTCTCTTTCTTGCCGAACCTCATAACTCCCTTCATCAGAGACACCTTCAGAAACACCCAATCATCAACCACAAACTTAAGCTCTTTCTTCTTAATATTTGCATATGATTTCTAATGACTCTAAGAAGTTATCAGCCTTTCCCTAATAAGCTGAACTTTCTCCATAGCCTCATGGACTAAATCAGATCCTATCAACATGAATTCACCTACCTTAAACCATCCAATAGGTGATCTTTATCTCCAACCTTAAAGAGCCTCAAATGGAGCCATCTAGATGCTGGAATGTTAACTGTTATAGTAGGCAAACTCTATGAGAGGCAAGTCATCATCCCAACTACCTTTGAAATCGGTCACACAATACCTCAACATGTCCTCTAGAGTCTGAATTTTCTGCTTGGCTTGACCATTTGTCTGTGGGTGAAAAGATCTACTGAGCTTCACTTGAGTACTAAGATCCTTCTAAAAGATCTCTAAAACTGAGAGGCGAATTGAGCACCAGTATTTGAGATATAGACAATGGGAATCCATGCAACCGATCTAACTCCTAAATATAAAGTCCAGCATACTCCTCAGTTGAATCCATAGTCTTGACTGGTAGGAAGTGTGCTGACTTAGTCATCCGGTCCATAATCACCCATATAAAATCATGTTGTCGACGTGTACAAGGCAACCCTATAATGGTCCATATTGATCTCCTCCTACTTCTAAGTAGGAATGCTGATATCCTGTATCGTACCTCCAGGTCTCTGATGCTGAATATTCACCTGTTGGCAATTCGGACATTTAGCCAAAAATGTTGCAATATCCTTCTTTATGCCATTCCACCAATAGACATTTTGTATATCACAGTACATCTTGGTGGCACCTGTATGGATAGAATATCAAGAGCTATAGGTGATAAGGGGCATATTTATATGCCAAATCAATACTCAAATGTATAACTTTTGTCTTGTTTGTCTAATAAATTGTGTACATTCTCATGTAAATTGTA
>JACEIK010011597.1:0-30630 GCA_018107945.1 Datura stramonium | reverse complement strand
ATCTTCAAATAAGTAGAATTCATACAAGAAATTGAAATTAAAGAGAAAAAGGAAGAGAATAACCCTAGAATTTTCGTCCTCTCAACTGTCTGCTACCCACATTCTTGCTCAAAAAAGTCAGAAATAAAACCGAAGTGTGCTATTTATACTATTTAGAATTTTTTATGGAATAACAAGCAACGTGGCACAGAGTGTATCGCGGAGCACTGCCTCCGTGCCACGAGGCTATCGCGGACCCCCACTGGAACTCGGCTCCCAGGTAATTGCACCTCAGCGTGGCACGACATGTATCGCGGAGCCTTGCCTCCATGCAACGGTGCTATCATGCACGTTCACTGGAACTTGAGGTTCCAGGTAATAACACTCGACATGACATAGAGTGCATCGCGAAGCACTACCTCCGTACCACGGAGGTAACGCGAACCTCCACTGGAATTTGACATATTTTATTCATCCAAGGCGAAATGCCTCCGCGATGGTAGCGTGACACGACGCCATAGCGGAGCCCCTATTTTTTCTAACTTCCCTTGTCAACTTCCACTTCTTTCTTCCGAGTCCATCCCCGCACTTCACCAACTTATAGATTAGCTTCCAAAATTTTCTTCTACCTGAAAAACAACACTAATCATGTTGGTTAGTATAAATTCACAATTACCTAAGAATCACATGAGAATGTACACATAACAATAGATAAACAAGTAAAAATGAAGCATTTGAGTATCACTTGGGCATGAAATTCTGCCCAAGATCAATACCCACATCTATTCCTTTCCAACTCAGTTTCAGCTTGAGGTATCAGTTCTTGCCCTACAACTCTATTCAGTTTCATGTTCAATTTGTGTGCCCCAGTTTCTTTTATATCAAAGTATGTATGTTTGATTCATGAATTTAGTTCAGTCACGTAGTTCAGTTCGGAGGCAGTCATTCCGTCAGTTTTTAGCTTATTTTGTCAGTATTTTAATATGATGATTGCATTTCTCTGCTTTTTTGTATGTTTTCCAACATTCGAGGATGAATTTCCCAAGGGGAAGATATTGTAATACCCGAAAGACAAGATTAGAACTGACAGATGAAATAGAAAAAATAGGATTTTCTGCACCAGGTCATAGAACAAGTCATCATGTGACCCGTCCAGATGACCATGAGTCATTAAGTGACCATGGAGAAGAGTTGGACTTAAATTGAAAATTTTGGTTTTTGGGTCACCACGGATATGACCACGAGTCGTGGTCAGCCCCACGACTCGTTCAGTCAGTCGTGGTCAGGGATGAGTGAAGGTGGGAGAAATGGGCAGTGCACCTAACAGGTGGGTCACCACAATTCGTTGGGTACACCATGAGTCGTGGTGTGCCCCTTGGTGAGCCCCAGGTGAGATTTTGCAGTGAAGACGAAGGATGGCATGCCACGATTCATGGCCAGGGACAATGACTCGTCCAGTCCCTCATTGGGACTGGCAGTCTATTTTTCCTTGCGAGTTTATTCAGGGCTTTTCTGTAATTTCTATGATCCTAAGACCTAAACTACATCGTTTTAAGGTCAGAATGAAGTGTTTTAAGAAGGGTTAAGTCATTCTAAGCTATTCCTAATTCATTAATGCAGTTTTAGAAGTTTTGGAGAGGTGATCAAGTCAAGTTCTCTATGTTCTTCATCAATCCTTCATTGGGCAATCAAGGGAGTTGTAGAATCAGTCTTTCTCAGGTATGTTGGGTTATGAATGGGTGAAATTATTCACATCCATTCCCAATTCCTCCTTAACTCATGAAATTCTATTTGTAGTTCTATGGGATTTTATCCCAGTTCTTATGAAATCCTTATGGTTTATCTATGTGTCAATCTACTTTATGTATCAATTCATATTTTATGGATCATGGGCAGATTTTATGACTATTTCGAATTATAAACTTATGGATTTAAATTTCTACACATTATGCCCAATTATGCATATTTCATGAAAGTTCAAGTTATGATTCTATTTTGATTTTGATGTTGATTAGACCTTTATGATTTATGACATGATATTATTTCTCTCAAATGCTCATTATGAATTTATGAATATCAAATATAAATGAATTTCAAGTATGCATGAACTTCATTATTTATGGATTTATGATTTTGGCTGACTCACGGGCCATATTTCATGGCTAGGTCATGTATTTTAAGCATGCTTATGATTATCATGATTTTTACTAGCCTATGAATCTCGTGTATATTATCCTATGAGAACTATATATATTTTGGGAATAGTATTTAACACCAGAACAGACCCGAGGTCAAGGAATACCCCGAGTCTCAGAACTATGCGCCAAGGTAGCCACGATGGGACCTCCATGATACTGTCTCCTTTGCCCAAATGGGCCTTTTATTGTGATATCACACCTCTTTTCATGGTTCTTGTCACACCACAAACCCGGGGAGGTATGACTGACACCTAATGCCACCCCTGATTCGAGCATACGCAACGCCCAAAAATAAAACAAAGGCCAGAACCGATGAGGTTCGACAACACAATAATTTTAAAATCCTAGTAACCACAAGCAAAAGCAGAGGATGGCACACTTGACCAACAAAAGGGATATACAAAAGGCTGTCAAAGCCACAGAATGGAAGACAATCAATAAAATAAGGCCCACCCGGCCTACAACAATGATACTACACCCACAACAAATGTCTATGAACCTCTAAAAATATAATAGAAATTAATAGTCCATGACAGGGCCCCAAACTACCCATAACTCAACCTTTGGCAACACTAAAAGAATTGGAGCACACCGACTCAGCTGGAACTCCACTCAACAACAAAGAGCTTGATCTACCAGACCACAATCACCTGCAGGCATGAATGCAGTGCCCAGACAAGGGCGTTAGTACAATAATGTACAGAGCATGAAAGACAGAAACAACTAGAAGACTTAGATTAGAGATTAACAGATATACAAGAATCGCAGAAGGAGAACTAAACATAAGTAAAAAATAGAACCTACCTGGCCCCAATTAGCCTGGTAAGTACAAACAAACATCCAAACAAAACCTACTTGGCCCTCATAAGCCCGGCAAGTCTAAAAGTAAACTATAACATAGCGGCACCTAGCCAACATAGCTCATATGTCATCGCCTCTAGACCTCTTAACGGTCTCTAGCTAACACCAGCCAACATCTAACATCCACTGCTATCAGATAACAGATAACACAAACCACAACCACAATATAACGCCAAGAAAATAAGAAGTAAACACCACGTTATCAACATCATAAACAAAGCACTGATAGACTCTCTCTCGGCTGCGCACAGTTAGCGGTGCTCAATCCATTCGGGAGAACCAATTGTGATCCCAGGAAGGTTCGGACATGTCGGACCACTGTTGAATCATGTATCAAATCATCACTACGGAGGACATCATTCTCAACCCCGTAGGTCATTTCACTCCTTGGGCTCAACTCCTTAGCCGGAAAAACTCTCATGCGTCGGGTATCCACAACCCACAAGGCACCTTAGGCTCGATCCCTAGCCGGAACAACTCTCATGCATCGGGTATCCCCAAGCCACAAGGACTCAACAAAAAATACACACAATAAACAAAAATAATAATACATGCTCAAACATCCCACAATCAGCTCTCAAACCCCACAACCTGACTATTACGTCCCCATTTGTCATTTCTATATAAAGCTTTNCCACAATCAGCTCTCAAACCCCACAACCTGACTATTACAACACAATACTATTCTTTCATGTCTAGCCGTCAACTGACGAGCCACTAACCAAGCTAAGGATTACCATCCTAACCAGTATATCCTCAAACTTTAAAAACATCCCACACGCCACTCTACTTACCACTAACATCAAGGGAGACGGACAAATCATCCCAAGTGTCACTACGGCGGTTACATGCCATCGACACGGTCGACACAATCGTCGATTCAAATATAACAAAAGATATTCGCAACCATCGACCTTAACCACTATAATCCCTCATTCACTTGTCAATATAATCACCTAATCTCATTCACTCAAACAGCCCACACCTTTCTACAAGAACCACACGCCTCACATATGGCCTGTCGACACGAGGCTAACAATTTTCCCTGACTACGATTCTCCGCACTCAAGCCCCAGCCACCAACCAAACTAGCACCTTATATAAAAATTTATCACCATATAAACTGTATCACAAGAGTCAATTAACAATATCACATAAAGCATCACAAAATAGCCAACACACACATCAATACTGATCACAACAACTACGGATTCATGCCGACAAAAGGAGGGAAAAGCCTAACATACCTTAGCTTCAAGCTTAGAAAAATTTGATACTTCAACACCACGAACCTACTACCTAAAGGTAGTCCAAGATTCTTCCATAACACAGTCAACACAATTCAACAACAAAACAAGACAAATGAAGCTTACCCGACAAGATTCATAGGAATTCGACGGTAGAAACTCCGAGACAACAACATACCAAGGTGAACACACCTATAACTAGCCTTAAACACTAAGGAGAACAAAACGAATAAGGCTTACCAACAGCTTCACCACAAAACAGCCACCAAACCACGGACCACGCCAAGCTCCCGACTTTCCGACATCAAAATCATGTTGAGCCATGCTTCTAGCCCCAAAACCCTTGGAAAACCATGGAAGGACCTCGAGAGAGGTTCTGGACGTGAGAAGTTCTGGAAAATAAAAAAATAAGGCAACCAGCCGACCAAGGGGCTTTTTATAGTCCTCCACTGCCTTAGACTCTTGTGACGTGCCTGCTTTCACGGACTTGCGAACACGTGCATATCTCTTTTTTTCCGAAGTGGGATTGATGAGGGGTTTGATGTGATGGAAACAAGACTTAGAGACTTATAATTTGATAGTCAGACACCCCCTAACTCCTTATAGATTGGGATAAAAGCTTTGAGACATTGACCTAAATTTCAGGAAATCTTTAGAAGGACAATTTTGCGATAACATTTGCTGAATTTTGTTCTACAACCTTATCTACATCGAATCATAAATACGACCATAGAATGATCAAATACCTCATAACACTTCCTTCTTAGCCTATTAGGTACACTTAGTCCTACCTCGAATGCATGATTTTATCGCTCAAATTATCCGGGGTGTTACATCCTTCCCCCGTTAGAAACATTCATCCTCAAATGGTGGATGACATGCACGACTTTAACTTAAGGATTGACACAACATGACATCGCACGACATAGCCTCATATGAAAATCCTACCAAAAACAACTCCAAACAACAAAACATTGCACCATGCCGAGGCGCGGCACAACTATAACTATAATCAAAATAAGAATCTTACCTTCCGCCATGTCTAGCCACTAGCCGACTATAATTCATCGAGTTACAAGCATCCCTGCAAGAGTCAGCAAACGTGAGTCTAGACCCAACTCCTATGACATCTAACTTATCGCACGATTTTGATCCAAAATGAACGGTAACAATCCTAAATGCTCTATAGACGCCTGTTTACACTACGCAATGCACACATAAATAAGACTCTACTAGCCATGGCTCATAGGCTCCCTAGGACGAACTGCTCTAATACAAAGTCTGTCACACCCCAAACTCGGGGAGGCATTACTGGCACCTAGTGCAACACCGGATATGAGCATACACGACACCAAAAAATAAAACAAAGGCTAGAACTAATGAGATCTGAAAACACAATAATTATGAAAGACGAGTAACCACAAGCAAAAGTAGAGGTTGGCTCACTTGATCAACCAAAAGGATATACATAAGGCCATCAAGGCCGCAGAATGGAAGACAATTTAAACAATAAGGCCCACCCAGCCTACAACAATGACACTACACCACAACAAATATCTACGAGCATCTAAAAATATAATAGAAATTAACTGTCTAGGACAAGGCCCCGAACTACCAATAACTCAACCTTTCGCAACTCCATAAGAATTGGAGCATACCGACTCAGCTGGAACTCCACTCAACAACCAAGAACTTGATCTACTAGCCCACCATCACTTGTAGGCATGAATGCAGCGCCCCGACTAGGGCGTCAGTACAATAATGTACTGATCATGAAAGACAAAAATAACTGGAAGACTTAGATTAGAGATCAATAGATATACCAGATATCGCAGAAGGAGAACTCAACATAAGTCAAAATATAAAACCTACCTGGCCCCTACAGGCCTGGCAAGTACAAACAAACATCCAAACAAAACCTACCTGGCCCCCATAAGCCTGGCAAGTCCAAAATTAAGCAATAACACCATGGAACCTACCAACATAGCTCACCTATCATCGCCTCAAGACCTCTCAACGACCTCCAGCTAACACCAGCCAACATCTAGCATCCACTGTTATCAGATAACAGATAACACAAACAACAACCACAATATAATTCCAAGAAAATAAAAAGTAAACACCAGTTATCAACATCATCAACAAAACACTGCCGGACTCTCTCTCAGCTGCGCAGAGTTAGTAGATCTCAATCCATTCGGGAGAACCAATCTTGATCCTAGGAAGGCTCAGACATGTCGGACCACTCTTGAATCATGTCTCAGCTCAGCACTATGGAGGACATCATTCTCAACCCCGTAGTTCATTTCACTCCTTGGGCTCAACCCCTTAGCCGGAAACACTCTCATGTGTCGGGTATCCACAAGCCACAAGGCACCTCGGGCTCGATCCTTAACAAGAACAACTCTCTTGCATCGGGTACCCCCAAGACAAAATTTCTCAACACAAAACGAACACACAATCAACAAAAATAATAATACATGCTCAAATAGCCCACAAACGGCTCTCAAACCCCACAACCCGACTATTACAACATAATACTATTCTTTCATGTCTAGCCGTTCACCAACGAGCCACTAACCAAGCTAATAATTACCATCCTAACCAGTATATCATCAAGCTTTACAAATATCCCATATGCCACTCTACTTACCACTAACATCAAGGGACACGGCCAAATCAACCCAAGTGTCACCACGGCCGTCACGTGCCAATGAGACGGTCGACACGATCTCCAATTCAAATATAACAAAAGATTGTCGCAACCATCAACCTTAACAACTCTAATATCTCATCCACTTGTAAATATAATCACCTAATCTCATTCACTAAAAGAGCCCACACCTCTCTACAAGAACCACACGCCTCACATACGCCTCTCGACACTAGAACAATTTGCCATGACTACGATTCTCCGCACTCAAGCCCGAGACACCAACCAAAACAAAACCTTATATAAACATTTATCACCACATAAATTGTACAAAAAGAGTCAATTAAAAATATAACACGAATCATCACAAAATAGCCAACACACACGTCCATACTGATGACAAAGGCTACAAAATTCATGCCGACAAAGGGAGGGACAAGCCTAACATATCACAGCTTCAAGCCTAGCCAAACATGAGCCTTCAACACCACGAACCTACTGCCTAAAGGCAGTCCAAGATTCTTCCAAAACACAGTCAATACAACTCAACAACCAAACAAGATAAACGAAGCTTATCTGACAAGATTCATAGGAATTCAACGGTAGAAACTCCGAGACAATAACCTACCAAGGTGAACACACCTATAGCTAGCCTTAATCTCTATGGAGAACAAAAGGAAGAAGTCTTACCAACAGCTTCACCACAAAACCGCCACCAACAGCCCAGAAAAGACACCAAACCACGGACTATGCCAAGCTCCCAACTTTCCGACATCAATATTATGTTGAGCCATGGCTTATAGCCCCAAAACCCTTGGAAATCCATGGAAGGACCTTGAGAGAGGTTCTGGACGAGAGAAGTTCTTGAAAATAAGAAAATAAGACAACCAACCGACCAAGGGTCTTTTTATAGTCCTCCACCGCCTTAGACTCCTGTGACGTGCCTTCTTGCGCGGTCTCGCGAAAACGCGCATATATCTTTATTCTGAAGTTGTATTGATGAATGGTTTGATGTGATGGAAACTAGACTCATAGATATTTGATTTGATATGTCGCAAACACCCTAACTCCTTATATATTTTGATAAAAACTTCGAGACATTGACCTAAATTTCAGAAAATCTCAAGAAGGACAATTTTGCCATAACATTTGCCGAATTTTGTTCTACAACTTTATCGACGTCCAATCTTAAATAAGACCATAGAGTGACTCAAATACCTCATAAAACTTCCTTATTAGCCTACCAGGTACTCTTAGTCCTACCTCGAAAGCATGATTTTATTGCTCAAATTATCCAGGGTGTTACATCTCCCCCCCCTAGAAAAATTCGTCCTCGAATGGTGGACGACATGCACGACTCTAACTCAAGGACTGACACAGCATGAAATCGCACGACATAGCCTGACATGAAAAGCCTACCAAAAACAACTCAGAACAACGAAACCTAGCACCATGACGAGGCGTGACACAACTACAATTATAATCAAAATAAGAATCTTACCTGCCGCCATGTCTATCCACTGGCCGGCTATAATTCATCAAGTTACAAGTATCCCTACAAGAGTCAGCCAACGTGAGTCTTGACCCGACTCCTATGACATCTGACTTCTCGCACGATTTCGATCCAGAAAGAACGATAACAATCCTAATGCCCTGTAGCCGCCTATTTAAAAGTACACTGCGCAATGCACACATAAACAACACTCTACAAGCCACGACTCATAGGATCCCTAGGACGAACTACTCTGATACCAAGTCTGTCACACCCCAAACTCGGGGAGGCATGACTGGCACCTAGTGCAACCCCTGATATGAGCATACGGAATGCCCAAAAATAAAATAAAGGCCAGAACTGATGAGGTCCGACAACACAATAATTAAAAAAATCCATGTAACAACAAGAAAAAGCAGAGGCTGGCTCACTTGACCAACCAAAAGGATATACATAAGGCCGTCAAGGCCACGAAATGGAAGACAATTACAATAAGGCCCACCCGTTGTACAACAATGAAATTACACCCACAAAAAATTTCTATGAGCCACTAAGAATATAATAGAAATTAACTGTCCGGGACAGAGCCCCGCACTACCCATAACTTAACCTTTCGCAAATCCAAAAGAATTGGAACACACCGACTCAATTGGAACTCCACTTTACAATGAAGAACTTGATCTACCAGCCCACCATCACCTATAGGGATGAATGCATCGACCCAACTAGGGCGTCATTACAACAATAGGCCCAGCATGAAAGACAGATACAACTGGAAGATTTAGATTACATATCAACAGATATACCCAATACCGTAGAAGGAGAACTCAACGTAAGTAAACACATAGATCCTACCTGGCCCCCATAAGCCTGGAAGGTACAAACAAACATCCAAACAAAACCTACCTAGCCCCCATAAGCCCGACAAGTCCAAAAGTAAATAATAAAACAATGGCACCTAGCCAACATAGCTCTCTTGTCATCGCCTCTAGACCTATCAACGGCCTCAAGCTAACACCAACCAACATCTAGCATCCACTACTATCAGATAACAGATAACACAAACAACAACCACGATATAATGCCAGGAAAATCAAAAGTAAACATCAGTTAATCAACATCATCAATAAAGAACTACAGAACTCTCTCTCAGCTGTGCACAGTTAGCAAATCTCAATCCATTTTGGAGAACCAATCGTGATCCCAGGAAGGCTCAGACATGTCAGACCACTCTCAAATCATGTCTCAACTCGGCACTACGAAGGACATCATTCTCAACCCCGTAGGTCATTTCACTCCTTCGGCTCAACCGCTTAGCTAGAAACGCTCTCATGCGTCGGGTATCCACAAGCCACAAGGTACCTCGGGCTCGATCCCTAGCCAGAACAACTCTCATGCATCGGGTACCCCAAGACAAAAGGAATCAACAAAACACACACACGATCAACAAAAATAATAATACATGCTAAAATAGCCCACAATCGGCTCTCAAACCCCACAATCAGACTATTACAACACAATACTATTCTTTCACGTCTTGCCATCCACTGACGAGCCACTAACCAGGCTAAGGATTACCATACTAACCAATCTATCCTCAAGCTTTACAAACAACCCACATGCCACACTACTTACAACTAACATCAAGGGATGCAGCCAAATCAGCCCAAGTGTCACCACGGCCGTCACGTGCCATCGACACGGTTGACACGATCGCCGATTCAAATATAACGAAAGATCATCACAACCATCAACCTTATAAACTTTAATACTTCATTCACTTGTCAATATAATCACCTAATTCCATTCACAAAAACAGCCCAAACCTTGGTACAAGAACCACATGCCTCACACACTGCCACTCGACATGAGCCTAACAATTTGCCATGACTATGATTCTCCATACTCAATCCCGAGCCACTAACCAAACAAACACCTTATATACACATTCATCACCATACAAACAGTATCACAAGATTCAATTAACAATATAAAACAAAGCATCACAAAACAACCACAACACACGTCAATACCGATGACAATGATTACGGAATTCATGCCGACAAAGGGTGGGACAAGCCTAACATACCTTAGCTTCAAGCCAAGAAAATATTGAGCCTTCAACCCACACAAATCTACTGCCTAAAGGCAGTCCAAGATTCTTCCAAAACACAGTCAACACAACTCAACAAAAAAACAAGACAAACGAACCTTATCCGACAAGATTCATAGTAATTCGACGGTAGAAACTCCAAGACAACAACCTACCGAGGTGAAAAAACCTATAACTAGCCTTAAACACTAAAGAGAAAAAAAGGAAAAGGTCTTACCAACATCTTCACCACAAAACAGCCACCAACAGCCTGGAAAAGACACCAAACCACGGGCTACACGAAGCTCCCAACTTCTCGACATCAAAATCATGTTGAGCCATGGCTTCTAGCCCCAAAATGGAAGGAACTTGACAGAGGTTCTAGACGTGAGAAGTTCTGGAAAATAATAAAATAAGGCAACCAACCGACCAAGGGGCTTTTTATAGTCCTCCACCGCCTTAGACTCTTGTGACATGCCTGCTTGCATGGTCTTGCAAAAATTTGCATATCTCTTTATTCCCAAGTCGTATTGATGAGAGGTTTGGTGTGATGGAAACTAGACTCATATAAATTTAATTTGATAGATCGCACACCCCCTAACACATTATAGATTGGGATAAAAGCTTCGAGATATTTGACCTAAATTTCAGAAAATCTCGAGAAGGACAAATTTGCGATAACATTTCTTGAATTATTTTCTACAACATGATCGAGGTTCAAAATTAAATACGACCATAGAGTGAATGAAATACTTCATAACACTTCCTTCTTAGCCTATTAGGTACTCTTAGTCCTATCTCAAAAGTATGATTTTATCGCTCAAATTATTTGGGGTGTTATAGTTCTACCCTTGGCAAGGTACGAACACCCTCCCGAATAGGGGTTTACAGGTCGGGCTCCATGTGTGCTCATATGGGATATGTCGGTTATCAGAATCACTCACTATTCCTCATGATTTATTTATGGTTATGATTATATACTTTGGCTCAAGTCATGTTTAATAAAGCTTTTCTCCTATGATTATGATTGTAAATGATTTACGGATGTTTTGAAAATGTTGAGCCTTATGTTTATATTATGATATTTACATTATGATCATGTTGTCCCACTCTTATGAACTCTTATCTCTTTTAAACTGTTCGTTTTTACTTATTTTGCATACTCGGTATATTCCAAGTACTGACCGCATACTCTATGCTATATCATTTCATGATACATGCTCCGATATTCAGACTCAGCCTCGTTGCTAGCCATCCCCCAGAGTAGAATATCCAGTCTCAGTTGATGAGTCCTCGTCTTCCGAGGACCATTCTTTATCAGTTATCTTTACATTTTTAGTTTTAGAATTAGAGAGTTATTTGGGGTTTTGTCCTCTCAACTCATAAGAAGTAGACGCTTTTCAGACATAGACTGTATTCATCTTCGGACTTGCATTGTATTTTCAGATTTCATGTTATGTTCAGACTTCCACCATGTTTATTAAGTTGATCTTCCTTTTTTATTAATTGAGTTAGATGTATGTTCATGCCATAGGTCAACTTAGAGTCTCTCGGAGCTCCTTGTCCTGTGTCTCGATTCGAGCCCATGTTCGGGTTGTGACAATATGAAACAACCAATATCCAATGTAAAATACTGAACAGTGGAATAAAAGTTCCAACATAAATAATTATTATTCATGTCCCTGACAACAGTGCCGAAATCTTGATGTCACCAAGCGCACGCAAGCGCACATGGTTGTCAAGTAATATAGGACGTTGAAGTCCCGTTATCGATTCCTCAGAGACTTGTTAGATTAATTTCTCACGGTTAATATTTTATTTCACTATTCAAATAAAAACAAGTAAAATGGAGAAATGGTTTTGGCGATTATTCTACTAGTATAAAATGTAAATTAAACTAATAAACATTAATTGTTTTCAAAGTGTTTGTAATTCAAATGATGATGACAATCTAGGGTATTGGCACTTTTGCTTTCAAGTTGAATTTTAGGACTCGATTACACTAGACTAAACACTTTAAAGATTGCTAGTTGCAAGTTACGATTTCATTTCTACTATTTTCCCAAATATGTAAGAAATATCTCATAAATCCTAACACCTATATCCTTATGGTTGAAGGAGAAACATGAGATGATAGTTGAACATACTTGTATTCAACTGAACAGGGTTGAAGGGTATATCCCTATCCCCGACAACGAAATCAACTCTTGAACTAATTGAACAAGATAATTCAAACCTATTCTATGCTTGCTTTTAACCCTCTTAGTTCCCTCTCCCAAGTTCAACCAAGAGCCAACAAATGATATTCAAAAAGGTGACCAGTCTAATGAATAATCAATGAAAACAAGTAATCATAAATAATCTTTAATGTAGAATTAATGTCTAGCATGAACGAGTATTCAAACTACACCCATCAGTTATGGACAAAACCCTAGAACATAAGTTTATCCTCTCATGTTTAAGCGGAAAACTAATGAAATCATCATTTGAATTAACAAAAGCATAAAGTAATGAATAAAACCTAGAAGAAAATAAATGTCTTGTCTCTTCCCCCACGAATTACATACAAAACTTGATCTTTCTGAATGAAGACTTCTAATAGAATTCCCTAGATGTTATATTTATAAGAAAGGTATCAAATGACACTTTTTCCGTTGGAAAGTTCAGCTTTTAGACTAGAAAATATGCCCCGGACACACCCTGGTGCGCCACACCATCCATCTTGCTAGTCTGTAGTTGAATTTCCTCTGAAATTTAGCCTCTAGCATGCCAAACCAACCATCTCGCCAATGTGTTAGTAAAAATTTTGATGTTCTAGCGGGTTGTTGTACTAGCCTATGCACTAGAGTGTTAGAATATTTTTCTTTTGAAGCTTGGGCTCTGGCGCACTACACCACCAAATGCACCAACCTGAGTACATTTTTCTCTGAAGTTAAGTGACTGGCGCGCCACACCAGCTATCTCACCAAGCCAACTTTTCTCGAATTCTTCTTTCTTCACACTTTGGGCCATTTTTGTGTCCTTTTCCATTGATTACCTGCTAAAATCATCTTAAAACACTTGTTAGCTCATTTTGCACACATAAACATGAATTTATGCATTTCATAAGGATAATGATCTTAAAACAAGGTGAAAGATGGGTAAAAGTATGATGAATGGGCATAAGAATATGCCCAACATCACACGTGGTGTCCAAGGATGGAATTATGGTAGATCTAGCTAAGATTGAGGTAGTTCATGATTGCGCTAGGCCCACTCCTCCTACCAAGGTTCATAGTTTCTTCGGGTTAGCAGATTACTGCAAGTGGTTTGTGGAGGGATACTTTTCGATTGTAGTACCTTTGACTAGATTGACTTAGAATAATGTCCCTTTTTAGTGGTCCGACAAGTGCGAGGTGAGATTTTTGAAGCTCAAATCCTTGTTGACATCAACGCTGATACTGACACTTCTAATTGAGGGCTAGGGATTTACAATATATTTTGATACTTTTAGAATTGGTTTGGGTTGTGTGCTGATGCAGCAGGGAAGAGTTATTGCATATGCTTCTAGGAAATTGGATGTTCACAAGAAGAACTACCCCTTCATGACTTGTAGTTAGCAATGGTAATCTTCGCATTCAAGATTTGGAGGCACTACCTATATGGTTTTCAGTGTGAAATATTTACCGATCATCATAGTACTTCAAGACATATTTTAGCCAGAAGGACCTTAATTAGAGACAGCGTAGGTGGTTGGAGTTGCTCAAGGACTCTAACATTTTGATTCTTTATCATCCGAGAAAGGAGAATGTGGTAGAAGATTCCTTGAGCCATAAGGCAGCGAGCTTGGAAAGTTTGTGATTCCTAGTGGCAAAGGAACAACCTTTAGTTTCGAGCAGACATTCCTAGACAACAAGTTAGTTAGGCTTAATATTTTTGAGCCGGGGCAAATCCTTGCTTATGTGGAGGCTAGATCTTTGTTGTTGGAGTAGATTTTGGCACATCAGTTTGAGGATGTGAAATTAAGGATGATTCGAGATAAGGTGTCGAGTTGTAAGACTAGGAAGGTGACCTTAGATCCATAGGGTGTTTTGAGGATTCAGGGTCGTATCGGCATTCCTAGAGTGGGAGACTTGGTTAGGTTAATTATGGAGGAGGCCCATTGTTTCTATATATTCTATCCACCAAGGGGCGGCAAAGATGTACCCCGACTTGAGGAAGCATAATTGGTAGTGTGGAATGAAGCAGGATATCTCAGATTTTGTGTTTAGGCGCTTGAATGTCAGCAGTTGAAGCACGAGCACCAAAGGTCAAGTGGATCGACTCAGAGACTACCTATTCCTGAGTGAAAATAGGAGAAGATAGCTATGGACTTCGTAGNACATACATTTTAGATATTTGATGCTATATGGGTCATTGTTGATAGATTGACCAATTCTACTCAGTTTCTGCCCGTTCAAACTTTATAAAGTTTAGAGAGATTGGCTCAGATATACATTTGAGAGATTGTCTGTTTGCACGGGTTGCTTGTTTCTATAATCTCAAACTGTGGTACTCAATTTACATCATGTTTCTAGAGGTCGATTCAGAGAGATTTGGGGTACCCGAGTTGATCTCAACACAACTTTTCGTTTGCAGAGTGATGATCAGTCTGAGCGTACTATTTTTGTCCTAGAGAATATGCTTTGGGCATGTGTTATTGATTTTGGAGGCCAGTGGGACCAATTCTTGGCTTTGGTAGAGTTCACATATAATAATAGCTACCATTCGAGTATTCAAATGGCATCATTCGAGGTGATGTATTGTAGGAGATATAGGTTTTTGATGGGCTGGTTTGATGCTTTCGAGGTTGGACCTTGGGGCACTGACTTGTTGCACGACTCTATGGATAGAGTTTGGGTGATCAGGAGAGACTCCATATAGCTTAGAGTAGGAAGACGAGATATGTTGATTGGATGGTTTGAGACTTGGAATTTATGGTTGGAGATATGGTTTTCCTTCGTGTGTCACTTATGAAGGGCATGATGAGGTTTTGGAGGAAGGGAAATCATAGCCCTAGGTTCATTAGTCCATTTGAGATTCTTCGGTGTATTGGGGAGGTAGCTTATGAGTTAGTGATAATGCTCAAATTATACCTTTGAATAAGTATAACGCGGACATTATCAATAAAGAACCCAACTAACGTTGGGGTTGATCCCACTGGAAATATGGTCAAGATATAGATTAATGCTAGTATTCATACTTTTAGTTCAATTATTTTCTAAAAGGAGGATTTTAAATCAATTAACAATATTTTAAAATGGAGTTGTGATCAATAGTTATGCAATCAACTAGGGAAGAGTTCCCCATGCTTCCTAACTAGGTCAGATTGTTACACTCGTGATCTATCCCAATGCTTATCCTATAGAACTGATAAATTATATTCATATAAATGACTGATTCGTCCCTATTAGATGACTCTACTCAGTCTATGGGTTAGGTTTCATGATTGGTTTCTCTTTAACCTTTGTAAATAGTTCCAAACTAACTCTCCTGCGACTGCAACTCAAACTATTCAATGAAGCTCAATTTCAAGGAGTTGTTGTTCTTTTCTTTTTATAATCTCAACTTCTCTATGTTCAAGCAAGTAGAGAATTTAGGCTAGTCCTAACATTTTGCACTATTAAGAAATATTAAAAATGAAGAAAATAACAATATAGACATCCGTATTGGTTTAAAATCACTCTATGTTAACCCTAGTTTATTATTCCAGCATGGTTCCCACTATTCATAATTGCAAGAAAAAAATCAAATTATATGGAAGAAAACATAATTTAAGACTTATAATAATAATGAAAGATGAACCCAAGAGTCAATTGCATGATCACTTGTCACAAATCCAAGAACAATGATGAATTATGTCAAAGTAGTTGAGTATTTGCTATCCAAGAACTTAGGAAACCCAAAAACTATGAATACAAGTCAAAACTTTTGGCTTCTCAAAAGAAATTAACCTAAATGTTTTTATACTATTAATGAAATATTTTCTTAGTTTAACAGGGATTCTGCTGCAGCTTCGTCCTACGAGTCATAACATGCTGCTATGAGTCGTGGCTTTTGCTTGTAGTATGAAATGCAGCTTCTGAATCTGTCAAGTCCTGGAAGTTTCTACGAACCATGCAATGGTGCTACGAGTTAGTGGATCCTATTGTGGCTTGGACTTATGAAATGTTGAACCTTTGAATCTTACTACGAGTTTGTCAGTATGACCCGTACCTTGCCATCACGACTTGTGGATTTCACTCGAACCACTGAAGCTGCCAATTCACTTTGTTTGAATCTCTTGTTATAGACCTTCAGTATGGCTCGTAGTGTCAACCGTAGGATAGTCCTGCACTTGTACACTTTCTTTGAAGTTGTACCACGACTCCTTGGTACGACTCGTACTGCCAGTCACACTTAGGCTCAGCACTTTGCAATTTCCCTGAAGTTTCAGTTACGAGTGCTAGGTATGGCTCATACTCGGATGGTGTGGCTCATACTTAGACCTACAACATGTCAATTTCTGCTCTATTTTATCTCCTTTTCCATAATCCAACTCTCGGACTCGATTTCCCTGAAAATAAGGTAAAAGCACCTCATATCTGTATAAACACTCCCAAGTACAAGCATTTTTCCTATGTTTTAAGCGTTGAAAGTGCCGTAAATCAGTGGTATATCAACACTCTCAACTTACAATTGTTGCATGTCCTCAAGAAAACAAGAACACTACTACAACATGACGCTTAACTAGAAAGTAAAATAAAAGTCCTGCCAAAAACACCAAAATTTGCAAACGTGACCATTATTAAGTATTGACCCATATTTTATTCAAAACCAAGTTAGATATGAATACATGCAACTACAACTCATCAAACAAAGGGATCTAGATATGGCATCTAACTATTAGCAGTCAACTAAGCTATCACTAATGCTATTTACATAGACAACTGGTAGAATGCAATGCAACCTATGTCTCCTCACAACAAACGAAATACCAAACACTTACAACTTTATACATATGTGTGTGTGTGTATATATATATATGACACCGGGACTATCAAGTAAGCACTCACTCTCTCTCGAAGTTCCACATACTAGACAAGTGATACCATAGGCTTGCCCTTATTTACTCTACTCTTGCTTTTCGGAAAGTAAGGTTAGGATCACTATAGGAATTTTATTGGTTTGTAGTGTAGGCTTAGGGACGGGTGTGGTACATATGGAAATAGTGACTAACCCTCCATTGCACTACACAACTCTAACTTCACTTCCATCTTTTCCCCTCTTTTTTTTCTTTCCCCCCTTTTGATGTTTTGGTGAAATTTTAATGCCCATTTGCCATGTTCTTACTAATATTTCATTATGTTTTAAGTTCATAATCCTTAATTTACGCTTATATTAATGTATGTGTGTGTTTTATGTGCTAACAAACAATTTGAGTTGATTTGAGCAGGAAACTAAGCAAAATGGGCTAAAAATGATATAAGAAGTGAAGATTTGAGGAGTCGAAGGGCCTGGTGCTATGGCTGGTGCCCCGCACCAAGTCCCAAACTTCGAAGAACTAAACTTCAGGTTGGGGCTATGGCACACCCGCCCTTAAACTTCAGAGAATTTCACTTCACATATCTTGGAGAGATGAGTGGCGCCCCGCGCTAGAGGTGTCCAGACGTAGCGAAATTTGACGAACACCTTGGCAAGATAGAGGGGGCGGTGTGCCAGACGTTGTCCGGAGTTGAAATTGTTGGAAATATTACTAAGTCTATGGTGAGATACATAGGGCGACGCTCCAAGTCTCTTCCAGGGTAGAAAATGCTGATTTTAAAGCCAAGTTTTGAAGGGCAGAAATATCATTTGAAGGCTCATCTATAAATATATGCCTTAGGTCGTTTGTAGCAAAGAGGGATCATGTTTTATAAGTCTAAGTTCATATTTTACATTTCGTAACTAGTTTATGAAATATTGTAAGCCTTTTGGAAGAAAGACACAGTTCTACAACTAGGTTTTTCTTTTCTTTACTCATATTTTCGTGTGATGATGTCTAAATATTCATTTTTCCGCTTGTCTATAAGTGGATAAACTTATATTCTATGTTTTTGGACAGAGTTAACAGTTGATTGTTTGAAAGACTAATTAAATTTTATTTTGATTCTTCAATTATGGTTTTTTGTATTTATTTGTGTTAATTATTATTTATGAGATTGGTCACCTTGTAAATAATCTGTTAGCATTCGATTGAACTTGGGAAAGGGAATCGAAAGGGTTAAAAATAAATATTGAACAGGAATTCAATGACCCTTGAACCCATTGGTGATAGGATAGATGTTATTGTTGAGGATAGGGATATACCCTTAAATCCCGTTTAGTTGAAATACAAGTAGGCGTAATCGTCGTTTCATTGTTCTCCTGCGACCATAGGCATATAGGCATTAGGGTTCATGAAATAGTTCCTAGATGCTAGGGATAGTTTAAAGAAATGGGACAGTAACTTGCAACTATCAACCATAGGAAGAATCATTCTAGTTTAATTATGTCTTGAAAACTCAACTTGAAACCAACCAAGTGCCATTTCCCTAGTCTTTCATCATCATCGAAATACAATCAAGCTTACAACTATTTTTAATTAATTTTATTTGAAGTTTTAGTAGTTTAATTTTCAAACCAATCTTCATTTAAACCATTTTATAGATTAGTGAAATTAAAGTGACAACCTTATAATGATTAAATTGACAAGTCCCTTGGGTACGATATCTAGACTTCAAAATCCTGCATTACTTGATGACCACGTGCGCTTGTATGAGCTTGGGCGACATCACCTTTCTCCATTTTATTTGTCTTTCAACTAGTGGGTGTGGTGTATTTTTTATTTTTATCTTTTTTTCAAACTTCTTTCTTTACAAATTTCTTTCTTTTCTGATTCCACTACAACCTACCTTTTACTGACTAGCTTTTTCTTTTATCCCCACCTCATCTAGGCAACCCTACAATAGGCACTCTCAACATAGGAATTTTGCCTGAGTTGAGGTTCACAATGTTCAAGGAGGGACTAGGGCCAAAACATGTTTATTATAAATTATAATGCCCCGAAAACTCAAAGACTAGACTAGGGACTTAAATCAGAGAAACTGGAAAATCTACACATGGTCACAGAACGAGTCACTTTGTGACCCGTGAGAGATGACCATGAGTCGTTAAGTGACTCGTGGTGAGGCCTGGGCTTGAGTTTAAGGCAGTGTTAAGGGGAGTCATCACATGCATGACCACGAGAAGTTATCAGGCCCCACGACTCGTCAGGTCAGCCGTGGCCAGAGGAGTTTAAAAGGGAAAAAAAACTAAGGCAGTGCACCTAACGAAAGGACCCCATGAGCCATGGTCAGTCACCATGATTCGTGGGATGGGTCGTGGTCAACCGGATAAAATTTATTTGAAATTTAGGCAATGCATGTGATGAGTGGTGACCACTACTATAATGATTTGTGATGTCCCTTGTGAGGAACCCAGATGATTAGTTAGGCAGTGCATTTGACGAACGATGCCATGATTCGTGGCCTGAAGTGACAAGTCGTTAGGTCCCTCGTGGGAGCCCTAACAGTCAATTTTCCTGCGAATTTTATAAGGGTGTTTCAGTAATTTACTAACCTCCTAGACTCTAAACTACATATTTTTAGTGTATTTTTTAAGGAAATTTAGAGGGGATAAATGGTTTCCCCCTCATTCCCCAGGCAGATACTCAGAAAAACATCGCAAGACTTCTCTAAGAGCTTTTCAAAGCAAGATCTAGGGCAGTTAATTTCTCCTTGATTTCTCAAAGAAATTATTCGGGCTACTTCATCAGATATGTGGGAATTCAACAAGGGAATAATTCTTCCCTTGTGTCCCTAAATTTCCTCCTTATTTTCCTCTATAAGTTCAGGCCCTAGAATTATTGAATGTTAAGAAATTTTAGTCATATTTCATCTAATCCATGTAGAATGTTTTTTCATGTTAGTTATAGATATTTTCCACCAGTTTGTGACTGAAATGATGTTTATTCTTGGGAAGTGAAATTTAGCCCTATTTCTTGAACGTAAAAAACCTTAAACCTTGCAATAATGTTTTAATATCAAAATTTTGCTTGACTTTATTAGTGTTGGGGACTCACATGTTGTTAGTAGCATTGAATCTCAATCATATTATTGTCAGTTTAGTTTTAGTAAAAATGTTAGAATTCTCTGTGTCAGTTAGAAATGTCAGCTGGTCAATTTGACTATAGAAATTCCCGAGGTGTCAGTTGTACTACCCAGTTATCAGAATCAGATTCAAAACTCAGTTTTAGTGGTCCAGTAGACAGTCATTAAATTATAGATAAGAAGCTCTGACTAGACTTACGACCATAGATTCAGATTATAGTTTGTTTTTTAGACGGTTATGACGCTTCCAAATAAGCAACTCTGACTAGTCTTAGAACCCAATTCCAAGTCTGGTCCGATAAGACTCTCAAGGTGTTTTCAAATATGTATCCCTGACTAGTATTGGGATCGAGTTTTGAGCTATCAGCTTAGTATTCAGTCTAGGACTATCTAGTGGGAGTAGGACTTAGGACCGAGCGGACTGGGGTTCCAGTGAACCCAGGTTCCCAAAATTACATTGCCACCGTAGGTTACTACTTTATTGTCCTAATTGCCCTAGACTCTTGTGATCACCCAGTTCATGCCTTTATACCCTGGCAAGGTATATTGGGTCCCATCAATAGGGTGTGTATATCGGACTCCATGTCTAGCTCACGTGGTTATATGTAAGTTATAGACTCTCCCACTAGTCAGCTCAGTTTAGTCTCCGATAAGTCAGATCAGATTAGTTCAGTTCAGTATCTCAGAATTAGGGCATGTCCTTGACCATTAGACAGGGTCTTCAAACCATCTCAGCTTATTACAGTTATTCAGTTTCAGCAGTTTAGTTGCTCATTGCATGTCTTTTCAGTTCAGTTATCTCTGTTCTTGTGTATGGTTTCTCTCACTTACTCGGTACGTTCAAAGTACTGATGCATAATTTTATGTTGTATCATTTTATGATACAGCCACAGGATCTCAGTCTTAGCCTCGCTAGCTGATCGTTCTCCGAAGACTTCAAGTATTCTAGTTTGTGAATCCTCATTCTTCGAGGACGGAGATTATTTAAATTAGTTGCATTTTTTTCCTTTTATTTAGATTTGGTGTTAGCTGGGGGATTGTCCCAGCAACTCATCAGTTGTAGTGGCTTTCAGACACATATTTGTTTTTTTTTCAGACTTGTAATTTTTTTCAAAATTTTCAAATATTATGAACCACCTTTATTCTCTCAAATGTTTATATTTTTGCTTTAAAATTCCACTGTATATATTTATATATTACTAAGAATGCCAGTGTATGATAGACCAGGGGTTGACTTGGGATTACTTGTGCCTCCAAGTACCGTGTCCCATCCAGGGTGTAGACTCGGGGCGTGAAAAACTTGGTATCACAGAACTAGGTTTAGAGTATTCTCGGATTTCTGAAAGCCGCATCGAGTAGAGTCCTCTTCATGGGCGTGAAGCGCACCACACTTATGGCAGGGAGGCTATGAAATGTTATTAGGAAAACTCCCTTTATTTCATACTCCTTATCGTGCGTTGAAATTCAATTCTAGAATCATTCTCCTAACTTGTGCTCTGTTTGATTTCAGTGAATCATGACTCCACTGACCTGCCCCGCCAGCTCCAGTAGCCCTTCAGGACGACTTAGGGTCTATCACAAAATTCAAGGTGACCATTCAAATCCTCTCTCAAATTGTTACCAATCAGGTGAACCTGCAGGTGGTTCCAATCAACAACAATGGTTTCGCAGCAGCTGCCTGAGTGCGGGACTTCATTCGGATGAATCCTCTGGATTTTCATAGATCTAATGTCGGAGAAGACCCACAAGGATTTGTGGAAAAAATTAATAAGATCACCCGAATTATGGGTGTCAGTCCCTCAGAAAGTGCCGACTTGGCTGCCTACTAGTAGAAAGGGGTAGCTCAGGTCTGGTATGAGCAGGGGAAGGAGGGGAGGCCAGCGGAGGTAGGACTGGTGGAATGGGAGGAGTTCACTAAAGACCTAATTGACATATTCTTCCCTCGGGTGCTCAGGGAGGCGAAAGTAGTGGAGTTCATGAATTTGAGACAGGGAAATGGAATAGTAGAAGAGTATGCTCTAGAGTTCACCAAGTTGTCCAAATATGCTCCAGAGATGGTGGCCGAGACAATTGCTCGCATGTTGAAATTTGTTAACTGGTGTCAAACTTGGTCCTCAAGGAGTGCAGGACAGTGATTTTGATTAAGGATATCAACCTCTCCAGCCTGATTGCCTATGCCCAGTAGATTGAGGCAGAAAAACTGAGGGACATGGAGCGAAACAACAAGTGGGAAAGGACTAGCCAATCAGCCTATGGCCACCAGAGGTCTGGCATAGTAGCTGCCCACAATAGCAGCAGCAGTAGAGGGCTCCAACACCCAGCTCAGCCAGTGCCCGTACCTTCCAATCCCAATAGGATCGGATGGGTGGAGCATTTGTCTCTCAGTTCCAGAGCTATAGTGCTGGAAATAGATATCCAGCTTGCCCTAAGTGTGGTAAGAATCACCCAGGAGAGTGTTTTCAGGGTCGAGAGGGCTGTTTTGGTTGTGGACAACTTGGTCATCGGCTTAAAGAATGCCCGTCAGTAGGACGTGGAAGGTAACAATCCACTGGTTCAGCAGCTCCAGTAGGCTAACCAGCTCAGCAGGCTAAAATACATCAGGTATGGAGGGTGGTCAATGCCAACACCATTTTTATGCATTATCATGTCGTCAAGATCAAGAGAACTCACCGGATGTGGTCACGAGTATGTTACATCATTTCCATCTAGATGTATATTCTCTACTAGATCTAGGGGCCACACTATTGTTCGTGAATCCATACATAGTTGTTTAGTTTAATATCAGTCCAGAGGTCCTCTCAGAACCATTTTCAGTCTCCACCCCAGTTGGCGAGTCAGTTAGAGTCAGCCGGGTATATAGAAACTGCCCAATCTCAATCTTCAATAAAGTCATTCCAGCAAACCTTGTAGAGTTAGACATGGTCGACTTCGACCTCATTCTTGGAATGGATTGGTTACACTCCGGTTATGATTTAGTTGACAGCAAAACTAGGGTCATTAGGTTTCAGTTCCCTAATAAGCCAGTTGTAGAATGGACGGGCAATAGTTCAGCGCCTAAGGGTAGGTTTATTTCCTACCTTAAGGCCAATAAGATTATATCTAAAGGATATCTTTAGCATCTAGTTTGGGTCAAGGATTATAACTCTAAGACCCCAACTATCCAGAGTCCCGGTTGTCAGCGTATTTCCAAATGTATTCCCCGAAGATCTTTCTGGAGTTCCTCCTGAACGGGAAATCGACTTTGGTATAGAACTCATCCCAGATGCTCAAACCGTCTCTATCCCTCCTTATAGAATGGCTCTGGATAAACTTAAGGATTTGAAGGAGAAGCTAAAAGATCTTCTTGATGAGTGTTTTATTAGATCCAACATCTATCCCTAGGGTCTCCAGTGCTATTCGTGTGAAAGAATGACGATACCCTCATAATGTGCATCGATTACACCTCAGTTGAATAAGGTCACAGTCAATAATCGGTATGCCCTACCTAGAATTGATGACCTATTCGATCAACTTTAGGAGGCCAGTTATTTCTCCAAAATAGATCTCAGGACGGGGTATCATCAGCTAAGAGTCCGAGAGTGTGATATACTGAAAACATCTTTCAAGACTCGGTATGGTCACTTAGAGTTTGTGGTAATGTCCTTCGGACTAACAAATGTCCCGATAGCCTTTATGGACCTTACGAACAGAGTCTTCAAGCAGTATCTTGATATGTTCGTCATTGTATTTATCGACAACATTCTGGTATACTCTAGAAATGAGGAAGAGCATGCTAATCACCTAAGGATAGTGCTTCAGACCCTTAGAGACCACCAACTTTTCGCCAAGTTCAGCAAGTTCAAATTCTTGTTGAAGTCCGTGACTTTCCTAGGCCATGTGGTCTCGGGTGAGCGTATTCAAGTTGATCCTCAAAAGATAGCAGCCATGAAAGACTGGCCCAGACCTAACTCCCCAACCAAAATCAGAAGTTTCTTGGGTTTTGCCGGTTATTACTGACGCTTTGTGGAAGGCTTTTCTTCTATTGTATCTCCTCTAACTAGGCTGACTCAGAAGAATGTGAAATTCCAGTGGTCAGATGCATATGAGAAGAGTTTCCAGGAGTTAAAAACTCAACTCACTATCGCTCCAGTGTTGACCCTACCGGAAGGATCAGATGGGTTTGTAGTATATTGTGACGCTTCCATAGTTGGACTCCGTTTCATTCTGATGCAGCAGGACAAGGTCATAGCTACGCCTCCAGACAAGTCAAAATTCATGAGAATAATTATCCAACACATGTCTTGGAGTTGGCAGTAGTGGTGTTTGCGTTGAAGATATGGAGACACTATTTGTACGGTGTTTAAATAGATGTTTTCACCGATCATAAGAGCCTTCAGTATGTATTCAGTCAGAAAGACCTAAATCTTTGTCAGAGAAGGTTGCTAGAGCTCCTGAAGGACTATGACATGAGCGTGCTATATTACTCGGGAAAATCCAATATGGTGGCTGATGCCCTGAGCAGAGTGTCTATGGGTAGCGTAACTCATGTTGAAGAAGGCAAAAAGGAATTAGAGAAAGATATTCACGAACTAGCTCAGTTAGGGGTGCAGTTGGTCGACTCAGCTGAGGGTGAGTGGTAATGCAAAGCGGGTTTGATTCCTATTTGGTTGTTGAAATTAAATCCAAATAAGATGAAGATCCCTTTTTGCTTAAACTTAAGAAAGCGGCTCTCATGAAAGAGGTTGAGGCTTTCTCCAAAGGGGGAGATGGTGGGGCAGATTGCGAGTGTTGGATGTCAGTGATTTGAGAAAATAGATATTGTCTAAAGCACACAGCTCGAGATACTCCATCCACCCTGGTGCTATTAAAGTGTTTCGTGATTTATGTGATATTTATTGGTGGAAGGGCATGAAGAGAGACATCGTCAAATTCGTAGCAAAGTTCCCGATCTGCCAGAAAGTCAAGGTAGAGCACAAGAGATCGGGAGGTATGACCTAGGAGATCAGCATACCCACGTGGAAGTGGGAAGAAGTGAATGTGGACTTTATTACTAGTGTACCTCGAACTCTTCGGCAACATGATTCTATCTGGGTAGTAATAGACCGAATAACTAAGTCAGCACATTTCCTCCCAATTAAAACTATAGATTCAACTGAGGACTATGCTTGGATTTATATCCGAGAGGTGGTAAGAAATCATGGGGTGCCCTTATCCATTATCTCAGACAGAGGTACCTAGTTTACCTCGCATTTCTGGAAGTCTTTTCAGAAGGGACTTGGTACCCAGGTCTACCTCAGCACAACTTTTCACCCATAAATAGATGGGCAAGCTGAGCGGAGTATTCAGACCCTAGAAGATATGTTGACAGTGTGCATGATCGATTTCAAGGGCAGTTGGGATGACCACTTGTCTCTTATCGAGTTTGCATACAACAACAACTACCACTCCAGTATCCATATGGCCTCGTTTGAGGCATTGTATGGTAGAAGGTGCAGATCTCCTATGGGTAGTTTGAAGTTGGTGAAGATACTATAATCGAGCAAGAATCGGTTAATAAAGATTTGCAGAAGGTACAACTCAGTAGGGAAAGATTGAAAACAACTCAGAGCCATCAGAAATCTCATACTGACGTGAGGAGAACAGAATTACAGTTTGCTGTGGATGCCGGGTCTATCTGAAAATTTCACCCATGAAAGGGGTGATGATATTTGGGAAGAAGGGAAAGCTCAGTTTGAGATATGTGGGACCCGACAAAATTCTAAGGCGAATTGGTAAGGTAGCTTATGAGTTGGAATTACCTTCAGAATTGGCATCTGTGCACCTAGTATTCCATGTGTCACTATTGAAGAAGTGCATTAGTGATCCAGCTTTAATTGTGACATTGGACAGGTTGGATGTTATACCGCGAAAGCCAAAAGATCAAACCCAGGAGTTGAAATAGAGAAAAACTGAAATTCTGCACCAGGTCACATAATGAGTCGTCAGATGACCCATGAGGAGAGACCACGAGTCGTGAAATGACTCGTGATCAAACAAGGAATTGGCATGGCCTGGGGAAGACCATGGGCGCGACCAGGAGTCGTGGTCAAACCACATGATTCATGAGGTTATCCGTGGCCTAGACTGGGTTCTTGGCTAGTAGTTTTGGGTAGTGGGGATCACGGGTGGTGACCACGAGTCGTGGTTAACCACCACAATTAGTGGGGTCCATCGTGGGGTCCCCTGATGATTTTGGGAAGTGTACATCACTACTCAAGGCCACGAGTTGTGGCCAGTGGGGACGAATCGTTGGGGCAGTTAATTTTCTGCGAACTGGTAAGGGGCTTTTCATAGTTCCTAAGTTCGTAAAACCTAAAGTACATCGTTTTAGCCTATGAAAGGTGGGTTTTAGAGAGGAAAAACTATCCTGAGTCTCCATTCATGCATGTAAGAGAATAGAGAGGTGATCAAAGGGTGATTCAAGGATTTCTTCTTCAATTCATATCAATTCCTCTTTTGGGCATTCAAGGGACAGTAAGATTCAGCTATGTTCAAGTATGTAATGTTATGAATGGGTGCTTCTATTCACACCTATGCCCAATCTTTGCAAATATATGAAAGTCTATCAAAAATATATTTGGGTTTTGAAATCGAATTTTTATGAAAACCTAATGATCTCCTAGTGGGCTTCTATGTTTTATGAATCTCATTATATTCTATGAGTTATGATTAGGTTTTACAACGTATTTTTACTGATAAAATTATCGATTTCAAGTTTTATTAAATTAAGCATATCTAAGTATGATCTATGATAAGTCGACTTCAATTGATAATATTTACAAGCCCAGCATGATTTATGATTCAAAATATGAATTTATTCAATTACTCATTATGATTTGACGATTTTCAAGTTATATGTATGATCTATGAGTATGCATCAAAACCTATGATTCATGAATTATGTTTTTGGCCGACTTACGAGCCTTATGGCATGGCTAGTTCACGTATGTACAAGCAGGTTTATGATTTTCATGATTTAACTAGCCTATGAACTCATGCATGTAATACTATGAGAACTATATATGTTTTAGAGTAGTATTGAACACCGGGTAGGTTTAGGGCCCAGGTTCTGCCTCGGATCTCATAAACTACATGCCACCGTAGGTATGCTGGGACATCCTTGTGACTGTCCCCAGCGTAATGGCCCCTTTTCATGGTGATATCACACTTTCATGGTTCTACCCTTGGCAAGGTACAAACGGCCTTCCGACTAGGTTTACAAGTTGGATTTCATGTGTGCTCATATGGGGTATGTCGGTTAAGAGAATCTACCACTGTTCCTCATGATTTATCCATGTCCATGATTATGTATATTAGCCAAGTTATGTCCAATACGGATTTCCTCTTATAATTATGATATCGATTGTATTACAAATGTTTTAAAAAGCTTGAGCCCTATGATATGTTATGTTATGATATTTATGATATGAGCATGATGTCCTACTCCTATGTTGTTTTATGAGCGTTCACACATTTTAATGTTCTTTTTGCTTACCTTTCATACTTGGTACATTTCACATACTGACCGCATACTTTCTATGTTGTATCGTCTTATGATACAGGTTCCGGCTCTCAGGCTCATCCTCATATCTAGATCATATCATAGTGCACTTTCAGCTTATTGGTGAGTCCTCATGTTTTGAGGGCCGTTTTACAGACATTCATGCTATTTTTATGTTTCAGTACTTTTCTGGGTTAATTGGGGTGTTGTCCCATTAACCCATGATACGTAGTAGAGGCTTTCAGACAGTATGTAGTACTCAGCTTGCGTGTATGTCCAGAGATTTCCTTACATAAAAATATGTTATGATTATGTTTATGTTTCTTCTATTCCTTATGATTAGTCTTCCACTTATAATGAATGATGTTAGGTGTATTCTTATGCCATGGGTCGACTTGGGGCCTTTCGAGGTTCCTTGTCCGGTGTCACGATCTGGGTCTACTGTCACGCCCCGCCTTCGGGGGTATGACTGACACCTGGTGCCCTAGTAGGACCTGGACTGCTAACTGGTGAGCCTAAGCACATCCGGTGCCTAGCTAGCTCTATCTCAGATTTCTGGAAACAACGGGCTATATAACGACTGTAAATACATCCTCCGGCCGACTAGGCCTATAGCCACCTGTATATAATTTTAGCTAACCAGAAACATACCTATAAAGGGGAACCTATGCGGGCCGACAAGGCCACCATGCTGTCTAGTCATCGTGACTCGACATAAAGGAATCTTGGATAACTACGTGGCCAAGGCAAGGTCACCACTATTATCGGACTATGGCCCCACACAGCCAACGCCAAATTGAATACTAAATAACTAAACAAAACGCCTTACGGCCTCACACGGCCAAGCTACAACTAACCACGGGGAGATATATATACACAATGCGCAAGCCTCTATGATGTGACAAAAATGGTGAACAAGGCCCGACCTACCCATGCTTGTACAACAAAGAAATGAACTACACCTACAATATCGGGCTCCGGATGACGGGAGGCGATGACTCTATAGGCGGGCCGGAATCACGAGGATCGCCTCCTCATCTATGAGTACACACGGTAGTAATGCGAGGCGCCCCAGCGGGCATCGGTACCGCAGTGCCGAGTATGCAAAGCAATTGAACACATGCGAATAATAGCAACATAACTAGCAGCTGCGAATATAGCGGGAAATAGCCGAATCACGCCAAATACTTGATATAGTGAATCGAGACTTTTCTATCTTTGCGATAGAGAGACGGGGGCGTACTGTCGGCGTGGCGACCTTCTATGTAAGCTCCTTATATAACATATAAATACATATATATATAGCAAGCAAGAACCAAGATTAACCCCGTAAGCCGGAAGGTTCCAATCAATCAAACAATCTAATACCCATGCCAGGGTCCAAAACCAGCCAAAAAAAGTCACTCCACTCATCTACTAACTACGAGCACCTCTGTAGGCCCACAGGTCTCGGCTCGGGCTATGGCCTCCGATACAAATAACCGTAATGCAGAGAATTACGGGAGGACTCCTATACTACTATACATAGCATGCTTGTATCTGGGCCTACGTTTCCTAGGCGCATGCGCACAACGGAGCAATACGTAGCATGTCGATCAACCTGATATGGGGAAAGCTTCATCCCATCTTCGTCCAATCTGGGGATGGCATGCCACTCCTTGGAGTGACGTAAACCACCAAGCTCGGTGGGCGACATAGTTACCAACCGGGGGCGGCGAGGACGCTCAAGGGTGCCCTCACGACACAATCAAGTCTCAACAATCAATAATCACATATAGAGCAAGCATGTTTAAACTGAAAAATACTATACGGCGATACGATTCCTCATTCGAACTCTTTACGTATACTAATTCTCACCTTTATGCGGATCACAGGATCTTTATCGGCGCATGGCTAATGCATGTAAGATACTATCTGTTTGTATGGCTATACGTAGCCAAGATATCATCTGTCTGTTTGGCTACTTTACTAACTTTTATTCTGAATATATATGTCATATTCTAAAACATACTTGCTAAACACATGCGGGACTCTCACCCAATTAAAATGATAACTTCGCCATTTGGCAGCTTTACTAGCACCGGCCAGATGCAGTATAGCGGTGAGCCCGCAGAATTGTGCGGGTCGTGCAAGTAATGTGCAAGTAATATAGTGGCTCTTTTTAAGAACCGGATTGTCGAACCCACGGGGACTGGACCCATTCCTCTAACTATCCATTTCTAGTGTGATCTTAAATACCTAAAGTGTTGGTTATAGACATTTTCGATTGAGATTAATTAAGTCTATGTTTGGGTCAACGAAATATTCTGAAAGTACTCTAGGCGCAACATAGAGTTAAAACCAGATAATCATGCGATCCTACGATTTGCAATAGAATAAGCATGGAACTATCAATTGTTATTTCACATAATTAGAATTGCATG
>JACEIK010011593.1:0-14790 GCA_018107945.1 Datura stramonium | reverse complement strand
ACCCCATTTGACATATTCTCTTAAATATGCTAGCGAATTAAGTGTGGGGTCAATTTTGCACCTTTGACACTTAATTAGCTAGCTTTGTTAATTATGGACTAATCTTGTGAAGTTCTTGATTTTTGATTGGCAACTGTCATGGCATCAAAAGCAGACAAAGGGAAGGAAGTGGAGACTGCTAACAAAAGTCTTAAGCGACTCTAAAAGGGAACAAAAGGATCAAGTTCATCAGCCACCAAGGCTACCCCTGCTGAAGGTTCGGAGCCAAGGCTATGGAGCCTCATGGGCTAAAATAGTTCCAAGCATGAAAGGAGATAAAATATTCTTTGGAGAACGGGATCGATGAAGGCTGCCTCGCACTTGAGTTGCCGACCATCCACGATAAGGTCCACAAGTTGGGATTGAGATATATATTTGACAAGCCTGAGGAGTGCAACCCCACTTTGGTGAGGTAGTATTATGCAAACTGGGACACTTCCTTTGGAGAAAGCACCAAGGTTATGATAAGGGGTCGGGTGGTGCAGTTCACTGCTAGGGCACTCAATGCCTTCCTCGGGACACCGGCGGTAGACCTTCCATATACTTTATCTTAGTAGAGAAGACCCCATACCACGACATTCACCATACTTTATGTGGTGAACACTCATCAGTCCATTCGGAAAGGGATCATAATGGCACTCACTCCACACTATCATTCTCCTACTTAACTAAGGAGGCGAGAGTTTGGGTGAAACTTGTTTCCGTTCTTCTCCCTGGGACTCACATTACAGAGATCACTAGAGAGTGATTCATGCTGGTATATATGTTGATGAAGGAGCTACCAATTAGCTTTAGTGCAGTGCTTAGAGATAACATGAGGAAGTTGAGGGACAACTGCAGGTGGAAGTATTATTATGGCAGTCTCTTGACTTAGTTTTTGCGAGAGGCGGGCATTAAGGAAGAAGAGGAAGATCTTTATCGACCTCTAACAGGGCACTTGGCGGGCAAGAAGATGGATTTCACAAAGGTCAAGGAGCCCACCACTTCTACAGCTCTACCTCTCACTATAGCTGATCGCTAAGTGTTGGATGATAACTGTAGAGCCCATATGTTTGGGATGCTAGAGTTGCAGATGAGGTTCGGAGGTAGACCTGCCACAGAAAGGAGATATTAGCCCTTGAGGAGTGGTACCCACTCACTGAGAGTGTGATGCTGATGTGCAACGTGGGCCCAGCTTTTGAGAAGCCGTTGGACAATGATGAGCCCACGGTGCTGACTGATGGTGTGGATGACTTGGACAATGATGAGGAGGATGCTACCATGGGAGCCATGCAGGTTGATGGTGAGGATGATGATGATGATCAGGAGTATAATCCTGATGACGACGACTGTGCTTAGTAGCCCAGGAAGTTCTTTTTCTCTACCTACTAGTTATATTTGCTTGCGCACTTAGGACAGTGCACTGTTTAAGTGTGGGGTGGAGGAAAGATTTTCTATTTATTATGTCTTTGCTAGATTTGTAGTAGGCTGTAGCATGAGTTGTCATTCCCTGTGGTAGTAGCTATGTGATTGATTAGGTCTGGTTTGTAATAGATAGTATTGAAGATGATTGGGAACCTAGATGATGCCTTGTTATGTTGTGACAATTTGTTCATCTTTGATAGTATGTTTGTTTGATTAATTTTAGAGTCAATTTTTTTGTTTTTGTCATCATAGAGTAGTGACCCTTTTCGATAATGGATGGATAACAATTGTCTTAAGAGAAATTAGTCATGTTTTTTTTTATTTTTTCAAGGATTGAGTCATACCTCATCCACTTGTGTCTCTTTGACATTCTACTTAGCGGCCATGCTAGAGACGGTGAAGTGGTCATCTTGATTGTATAAGTGTTATACCCCGTAAGCCTAAAGATCAGACCCGGGAGTTGAAACGGAGAAAAGCTTAAAAACTGCCACCAGACTCAAAATGAGTCGTGGGGAGACTCGTGAGATCCACCCAAGAGTCATGATGTGACTCGTGGGGAAGGCCATGGAAAGAATTTGAAAACTGGAGGAGTCAGACCCTACAGGCATGATCACAACTCATGGTCAGGTCCCACGAGTCGTTAGGTCATTCATGGGGAGGGAGAATAAGAAAAGAAAAGAAAAAGGGCAGTGGACTTGACGGAAGGTCCCCATGAGTCATGGTCAGCCCCCACGATTCGTGGGGTGAGTTATGATCAAGCATGGAATAAATTTTGTCTAGCCAAGGTAGTGTACTTGACGGACGACTACACGAGTCGTGACTCTGAGCAACGAGTCGTTAGGTCCTATGTTAGGACCATCTGGAAGTTATTTTCTACGAATTTAGTAAGGGCTTTTCCGTAATTCCTAAGTTTCTAAGACCTAAACTACGACGTTTTGAGTTATGAATAGTGACTTTTAAAGGGGTTAAGTTCATTTTAGGCCTCATTCATTCATGCATCCAAGGTAGAAGACTAGAGAGGGTGATCAAGCATAGCATTCATCAATTTCTTTTTAATTTTCTATTGGGCATCTAAGAAGTGTTAGAATCAGCTACCAACAGGTATATAGGATTATGAATGAGTGATTTCTTTTACACGCATGCCCAATCCCTCTCTAAAGTACGAAATTTCTATGTCTTATATATGGGGTTTTAACCCAAATACATGAATCTTCTATTTCTATACATGGGTATGATTGATTATGATTCTACTATTGAATTATGAAGCATGGGCAAATTTTATAATGTTCTCAAATTAAAATCATGATTTTAGTTTTTTATGAATTAAAATCTCATGGATGAGATGTTCATGAAAGATGAGATTTGTGATGAATATATGATGATGAGATATTATGATGAAAAGCATGATTTGAAGCTACCTATGTTTACAATTATGTTTTCGATGAGAATTGAGTATTTCTAAGTATGATAAAGCTTTGGGCAATGCCCACATGTTCAGTATGAATGATGATTTTCCCAAATTAAGCTTACCACATGGTTTTGGAGCGAAGACTCCCAATTATATTTTCATCTTGTGGCATGCTTTGAGTTAAAGTCTCCTATGTATAGCTTATCACATGGTTTTGGAGCGAAAGCTCCCAATTATATTTTCAGCTTGTGGTATATTTTGAGCTAAAGCTTCTCATATGCATGATTTTTATTTGAGATGTATTTGATTATTGAGCTTTGTCAATAGACGATGTTGAGCTTCGTTGTAAAATGATGTAGAGCACATGCGTGTTTTGAGAGTAATGTCTAGCACCGAGTAGGCTGAGGGTCGATCACCCTATGCCTCAGAACTACGCACTAATGTAGGTTTACACTATTATATATATATATTACTTGGGGACCTCCCTCGTGAGCTTCCCCAGCCCGAATGGGCCTTCGGCTTGATATCGATATCATGGTATCGTCCTAACCCTGGTAAGGCTTTGGACGGCTCTACCCACTTGACTGTGATAGTTGGGACCACGTAAGCATTATCGTGGTATGTCGGTTAAAATATGAGTCTCCCATTATTCCTCATGATTTCATATATGCATGTTTTATTACTCATGAGATTTATACATTTATGCATGTTCTAAAGCGGGTTTAACTCAATGTCCAGCTTTATTTATAAATATCAGATTTTAGCTTTGAGTCAATCGATTCAGTTATGATATTATAAACTTATTCATGTTATGTTATGAAGAGATCATGATTTCAGAAAGAATGCATGCAAGCCCTACTCTCAGACTCTTAATGTTTATGTTCATATTATGCATGGTCTTAAAATGATTTTGTTTACTTTAGCGGGTTTACTTACCCTGCATACTCGGTACATTCCACGTACTGACCGCATATTCTATGTTGTATCATTTTATGATACAGGACCCGGCTCCTAGGTTCAGCCCCGCTCGTAGTCAGCTTGTCGGATTTAGCATTCATATTGTGGGTGAGTCCTCATCTCCCGAGGACTAGACTATTCAGATCTCTTATATGTATTTCAGTTTCATATTTGTTGAGTTAGTTGGGGACCTTGTCCCATCAGCTCATCATGTTTAGAGGCTTTTCAGACATATGTATGTATTCAGCTTCGGATTTCATATTCTAATGTTGTGTTTAAGTTAGACTTCCGCTATGAGTATTTTATTGATTATTCAATTTTTTGATTGAGATTAGATGTATGCTTATATCATGGGTCGACTTGGGGTCTCTCGGGGCTCCTTGTCCCGTTTCGCGATTTGGGCCTCCATTCGGGTCGTGACAAACTTGGTATTAGAACCATAGGGTTGAAGTGTCCTAGGGCGTCTGAAAGTCGTGTTAAGTAGAGTCTTTTTCATGGGTGTGAAGCATTCCACACTTACAACGAAAAGGCTACGAGATGTTTAGGAAATGTTTCCTTCGTTCATGATCTATGTCGTGCGATGAAAAGTCTTTCTATCCTGCTAATTCGTGCTATTCTCGATTGCAGAATCATGGATCCCAGAAGAATGAATGGTCGGAGAAATGGAAATGGTGAAGGCCACGAGGATGGAAATGGGAATGGGCACCAGCAATCCCACCAGTACAGGAGCACCAGGCATCGGAGCCAGTTGCCCATGCTGAGTTTCGAGCCGCTATTCAGATGCTTGTGCAGGCCTTGACCGCTCAGGTCAATCAGCAGACCGTTGCGCACATTTCGCAAAATGGCAATGCTGAGGCGGCTCGAGTCAGAGACTTCTTGAGGATGAACCCCCCTGAGTTCCTTGGATCCAAGGTAGATGAGGACCCGCATGAGTTCATAGATGGGATGGTGAAGATCACCCAAGGCATGGGGGTGAATAGAGTTAAGTGCGCAAAGTTGGCCTCTTACCAGTTGAAAGGGGTCGTGCATATCTGGTTTCACCAATGGAAGGATAGCAGGGTTGCCGGAGCAGGTCCTGTCACTTGGGAAGAGTTTCATGTTGCATTCTTGGATCAGTTCATGAGGGAGCTGAAGGCAGCCGAGTTCGTGAATTTGAAGCATGGGGGAATGACAGTACAAGAGTATGTCCTCGAGTTCACTCGCCTATCAAAATATGCCCCGGAGTTGGTAGCCGATCAGAGGGCACGGGTGAGTAGATTCATCCATGGGGTAGCAACCTATTTGGACAAGGATTGTGAGCCCCTATGCTCCATCAGGATATGGATTTCCCATGGATAGTGTTGTACGCCCAGCATATGGAGGCGGCACATCTGAGAGAGAGGGAGGCCAAGAGGGTCAAGACCGATGACCACAGATTCTCCCAGCCGATGTCAGGTGGTAGGCACCGACAACAGACTCACCATTGATCATCCGCTCCAACATCTTCGACATTGAGTGTGCCTTCCAGGACTAGACATGATCAGAGAGAGCGAGCATAAGGCTCAAGGGGTCAGAGCAGTAGACCCGCAGATTCTAGCATCCCAGCTTGTCGCAGATGTGGTCGGGGGCACACAGGCCAGTGCTTGGCAGGTTCAGTTGCTTGTTTCGGGTGTGGGAAGCCCGAAAACATGCTTAGAGATTGCCCAACAGTGAGGTAGGATCAGGTTGGGGGTCGAGGCCCAGCTTCTAGTTTAGCATCCTGTTATACCCCGAGAACTCAAGAATCAGACCCGAAAGTGAATTAGGAGAAAAACTAGAAAATGTTGCAGCAGTTGCAGAACAGGTCAGTTAACGACTCGTGAGGAGGTCTAACGAGTCGTCAAGTGACTCGTGGGGAAGGCCTGAGATGATGAAGGACTCAAGGTCCTCACGGGTGATGTAACGACTCGTGGTCAGTCACCATGAGTCATCATGTCAATCATGGAAGGTCCTAGAGAAAGATGGTAAAGCTTATCCAGTGTACTTAATGGATGGTACCTAACGAGTCGTCGTCAGTCCTAACGACCCGTTAGGAGGGTCGTTACCAAGCCAAATGAATTTTCATGAATGACGAGGCAGTGCATTTGACGGGTGAACCAACGGATCGTGTGCCCTAATAACGAGTTATCAAGTCGTCCGTTAGGACCCCCTGACAGTTATTTTTAGCGATTTCAGTAAGGGCTTTTCCGTAATTCCTAAGTTCTAAGGGCCTATACTACGTCGTTTTAAGCTCGTAATAGAGGGTTTTAAGTAGAGAAAAACTCATCTTAGGTCATTTCTTCATGCATGCAAGGTTGAAGGTTTGAAGGGAATAAATTGAGGAGAATTTCAAGATTTTCAAGGGCAATCTCAGCTGGATAATTAGGAGGAGTTAAGATTCTTCATTCCCAGGTATGTAAGGCTATGAGTGGGTGCTTCCTTCCACACCCATGCCCATTCCCTATCAATTTGAGATTCGTTTGTGATGATCAAGTATGGGTCTTCTTTTAATTTCATGATTCTTACATTTCTTCTTATGGGTATGATTAAATTGAGTTGATATTGGTGATTTACTGAGCTTGGACGGATTCTATTCTTAATTTCTTTTACCAAAATTATTTTCAAAAAAAAATTGAATCTAAAATGTCCATGTGTGGGCAGTTCCTAATAGAATGTGATGATGATGGAATAGATGATGAAAAGCATGTTTTCAACCTTACTCATGATTTTGACAATGTTTTCAAAGAAGATTAAATAGACCCAAGTATGATGGAGCTTTGGGTATTGCCCAATGATGAGCATGAGTGATGATTTTCTTGAATTGACTTTATCGCTTCGTTTTGGAGTGAAATCTCTCAAATTATAATGTTTTCAAATGATTTGAATGGGTTCAAGCACGATAAGGTTTTGGGCAAGGCCCTTATGTTGAAATGATGAAGTGATATTCCTAAAGTAGGCTTACCACATGATTTTTGAAGTAAAGGCTCCCACTATTCTTTGAGCTTGTGGTATGTTTCAAAGTAAAGCCTTCTCTATGCGTAAATCCTTAATTGCTATGCATGTTATTGTCGAGCTTTGTCAAGGACAATGTTAAGCTTCATTTCACATGATGTTGAGTCTATGGATGATATCGTTCTAAGCTTTGTCGAAAGGACATTGTTGAGCTTCATATTTATATGATGTCTAGTGTATACGTGATTCCATAATGAGCTTTGTTGATAGAAAATGTTAAGCTTCGTTTCACAAGCGCCAGGCTCACAGCAGCAGAGGGGTCCAGATCATATGGGATCAGTTCTACCATGTTGCAATACCTGTAATAGGCAACATTCGAGGAGATGCAGATACGACTCCACCGCCTGCTATTCCTGTGGACAGGAGGGACACATGATGAGGGATTGTCCGACTAGACATCGGGGTGATCAGGACCAACAGAATAGGTCCTCGGCAAGTTCATATGTTTCAGCACCTTCTGCAGGGCGCAGGCCCTCAGCTCCAGCCGGCAGGGGCTGGGATATATCAGGGCATCCGATTCTGGCAATGTCCGTACCGCACTTATGCTTTACCAGGGCGACAGGAGTCAGAGTCTTCACCAGATGTTTTGACAGGTATGCTGGATGTTTGCTCTCACTCAGTTTATGCTCTGATATATCCACGTTTCACTTTGTCTTATGTTACTCCATTAGTAATCCGAAAGTTTGGTATAACTCCGGAATTGCTCCTGCGACCCTTCTCGGTGTCTACACCCGTCACTAACTCTATTGTTGCTAAGAGAATTTGTCGAGGTTGTACAGTAGATATTATTGGTCACCAGACTTTAGCAGATTTAGTAGAGCTAGAAATGATTGATTTGGATGTAATTATGGGTATGGATTGGCTAGCACCATGTTATGTCAATGTGGATTGTTGGACCAAGACCGTCCGATTTCACTTTCTAGGGGAGGTGGTGCGAGAATGGAAAGGCAATGCAGCTACGCCAAAAGGTAGGTTCATATCCTATCTTCGGGCGAGAAAGTTGATAGCGAAGGGCTATATTTACCATATTGTTAGGGTTTGGGATATGCAAGCAGAATCCCCGACTTTTCAGTCCATCCCAGTGGTTAGTGACTTTTTAGATGTGTTCCCAGATGAGCTCCCGAGTATTCCCCCAAAGCGTGAGATCGATTTTTCTATCGACTTGCTACCAGGTACACAATCTATATCCATCCCTTCATATCGAATGGCTCCCGCCGAGTTGAAATAGCTGACAAAACAATTGAAAGACTTGTTAGATAAGGATTTTATCAGACCTAGTACTTCATCGTGGGGTGCGCCAGTTCTATTTGTGAGAAAGAAAAATGGCTCCCTACGAATGCGTATAGATTATCGGCATTTGAATAAAGTTACTATTAAGAATAAATACCCTCTTCCAAGTATAGATGATTTGTTTGATCAGCTGCAAGGGGCGAAATATTTCTCCAAGATTGATTTAAGGTCCGGGTACCACCAGGTACGAGTCCGAAAAAAAGATATCCCAAAAACAGCTTTCAGGATCAGATATAATCATTTTGAATTCTTGGTTATGTCCTTCGGATTGACGAATGCCCCAACAGTGTTCATGGATCTGATAAATAGTATCTTCAGGCCATACTTAGATCTGTTTGTGATAGTGTTCATTGATGATATTCTGGTATATTCCTGCTCAGAGGATGAACACAGAAATCATTTGCGAACGGTACTTCACATCCTCAGAGACGCCAGTTATATGCGAAGTTCTCGAAATGTGAGTTCTGGTTGAATTCCATGGCCTTCTTGGGCCATATTGTATCAAATGCAGGAATCCAGGTTGACTCATAGAAGATCGAGGCAGTCAAGACATGACCTAGACCTACAACTCCAACTGAGGTTCGTAGTTTCTTGGGGTTAGCCGGGTATTACAGAAGGTTTATGGAAGGATTTTCTACCATATCAGCACCTTTGACTAAATTGACTCAGAAAGCAGCCAAATTCCACTAGACCGAGGCTTATGAATAGAGTTTCCAGGAGCTGAAAAATAGGTCGACATCCGCACTAGTATTGGCCTTACCAGAGGATTTAGAGGGCTATATTGTATACTGTGACGCTTCGGGAGTTGGGTTAGGGTGTGTTCTGATGCAACACAGCAAGGTGATTGCTTATGCCTTGAGGTAGCTAAAGAAATACGAAAAGAACTATCATACCCATGATTTAGAATTAGTTGCAGTGGTTCATGACTTAAAAATATGGAGGCATTATTTGTATGGCATGAACATGAATATTTTTACTGATCATAAAAGCCTCCAATACATCTTCGCACAGAAAGAGTTGAATTTACAGCAGCGTCGTTGGCTAGAATTGCTGAAAGACTACGACGTGAATATCCTGTATCACTCGGGGAAGGCTAAGATTGTATCCGATGCCCTTGCCACAGATCCACGAGCAGTTTAGCATATTTGAGGCCAGAGCAGCGAGAAATGGCTCGAGAGCTACATCGGTTAGCCGGTGTAGCAGTCTGAGCAGTAGATTCAGAGGATAATGGGGTTGTAATTCAAAATACAGCGGTGTCATCTCTGGTGGTAGAGGTAACTGAGCAACAGTACAAGGACCCTAGACTGGTACAGCTCAGAGACAAGGTTCAGCAGGGCGAAATATCTGCCTTTGAGTTGACAGAAGATGGGGTCTTGAGATCTAGAGGTCGACTCTGCATCCAAGACGTGGCAAGGCTTCGCCAGCAGATCATGGCAGAGGCGCATTGCTCCTGTTACTCCATTCATCAGGGTTCGACGAAGATGTACCATGATATAAAAGAGATATACTGGTGGCCTAGAATGAAGAAAAATATAGTTGAGTTTGTGGCACAATGTCCTAATTGCCAGCAGGTAAAAGCTGAACATCAGAAACCTAGCGGACGGACTCAGGAGATAGTTGTACCTATGTGAAAATGGGAGGCAGTTAATATGGATTTTGTGACAGGACTACCCTGCACCAGGCGCAAATTTGACTCTATTTGGGTTATTGTTGACAGGTTGACAAAATCAGCCCACTTCTTGCCAGTCCGGAATACATTCTAAGCCGAAGATTATGTCGAGTTATACATCAAGAAGATAGTCTGACTGCATGGTGTCCCAGCATCTATCATTTCCGATAAAGAGGCATAGTTTACAGCTAAATTTTGGCAATTAATTTCAGAAAGGTTTGGGAACACAGGTTAATTTGAGTACAGCCTCTCATCCTCAGACAAACGGTCAGGCATAGCGCACCATTCAGATGCTCGAGGACATGCTACAGGAGTGTGTGCTAGACTTTGGAGGGAGTTGGGATGAGCATCTACCCCTTATCGAATTTGCATACAATAACAGTTATCATTCTGCTATTCAGATGGCCCCTTATGAAGCTTTATATGGGCGGAAATATAGGTCCCCCATAGGATGGTTTGATGTAGGGGAGGCAGGGTCGATCAGACCTGATATGATCCATAAGTTAGAAGAAAAAGTGAAACTTATCAGAGAATGCTTGCTGACAGACCAAAGTCATCAGAAGTCCTATTTCGATGTCCAACGTAGAGACTTGGAATTTAATGTAGATGATTTTGGATGTTTCTTAAGGTTTCACCTATGAAGGGTGTGATGAGATTTGGAAAGAAGGGAAATCTTAGCCCTAGGTTCATTGGTCCATATCAAATCCTTCGGAGGATAGGCCGAGTGGCATATGAGTTAGAACTGTCTGCAGGACTAGAATCTGTTCATCTAGTCTTTCACGTGTCAGTGCTATGAAAATGTATAGAAGACCCGTCTCGGGTTGTTCCAGTTGAGGAGGTTCAAGTTACTGAAGAATTGTCCTACGAAGAGACTCTGGTTTCCATACTAGATCGGCAGGTTCGTAGATTGAGAACTAAAGATGTATCCTCCATTAAAGTCTTGTGGAGAAACAGAAATGTAGAAGAGATGACCTGGGAAGCTGAGGACAACATGAGGTCTAGATATCCTCACTTATTCCAGACCTGACCCAGATTATACAGTTGAGGCGAGATTATTGTTCAAATGTTACTCTATTCCATATATTACTAGTACTGTTCAGTTGTTCACTTCTATGTTGTGGAGTAGTTGTTTATAGCATCCTGTGAGACACTTATGTTGGACTTTTCTGCGTTTCAGATTTTCGGATAGTCCATATTACAAAAGAGACTCTGTCGAAATTTTTCTAGCATAGTTAAAGGAGTTGAGTCTTTTAAGCCTAAAGATTACATTGGAGTCCTAAGGGAGAGATGATATTACACCCCGTAAGTTTCTATTATTTAACGGATGTGTGCGTACGTATGTTGAGAGTTTCGGAGTACGATATATGCGATGAAAGGCTTGGGGGATGAATATACGAGCATGGCATCGAGCGAGCAGGAGGCCGGAGCCGGAGGCCAGGCGCCATGGGCGCCGCGCCGCACCAGCCTGGCACTATGGCCGGTGCGTCACGCCCCTTGTTCGGCGCTATGGGCGGAACACCGCGCCCATAGGCCACCAACCCCCACTTATATATATATATATATATGTTGAAGTGTTGGAATTTCATTCAAAATATTCCTCGACAGATAAGTGAGAGGAGCAAAGGATTTCTTTCATTTTTTGTCAAATTACGCTGCTAAACTCTGTCCAAACACAAATTCACCTTGGATAACAGTTCTAGGCCTATGAGAAACATCTATGCGGAGTTATTTCTTGAAAATTTGCTCGGTGTACTGAAACCCCGTCGAGTAAAGGTTATCGGAATTACTTCAAATTGAGTCCTAAGCTGCTACAGGCAATAGGTAAGCATTTATCCTTCTAAACTCTCGAGAAATTGTGAGTTTTCAGATGAACTAAATGGAGTTGAATTATAGTTATTATTATCGAAAGATATCGTTGTTTGCCGAGTCTTAGTATTGAAAATAGCCTTACTCTCTCAGCATAGAAGCTGCAATAGGGTGGAATTGCCAGTTGCAGGTTGGAACTAATTGGATAGACGAGAATCGACATTTGAGATATGTTAAAGTTAATTCCTCTTGGAAAGTTCCTTCTGTTGTTTAGTCGATACAGTCAATACCTTGTAGCAGCTTGTGCCAATAGCGTAGTGGTTGACAGCTACGAGATGAATTGAGGTTACAGTATAGTATTCCTCGTTGGGAGGTTTATACCCAGCTTTGATTATAGCCAGAGGCGACGCAGGAATTTCCTGTTCAATTGTTTACCAGTTAAAAGGATTAGTAGGTGCCTTGTAACCACATTAAGGCCACAGAGACCTGAGGGGGGCTGTTAGCGTACCTTGCTAAATTAGGCAGCGTAAGGCGTAGTTTGGCGACACAATATATAGTTCTACACCTATACAGTTACAGGAGCCCAGACAGCTCAGATACAATTACAGGAGCCCAGACGGCCCAGATACAGTTACAGAAACCCAAACGGCTCAGATATAATTACAAGAGCCTAGACGGCTCGAATACAGTTACAGGAGCCCAGACGGCTCAGATAAAATTACAGGAGCCCAGACGGCTCAGATACAATTGCAGGAGCCCAGACGGCTCAGATACAGTTACAGGAGCCCAGACGGCTCAGGCACAGCTACAGGAGCTCAGACGGCTCAAGCACAGTTACAGGAGCCCAGACGGCTCAGACCCAGTTGCAGGAGCCTACTAGGCTCGGATACAGCGTCAGAGATCGAGTATACCTTAGTCACAACATGCCTACGGGCCTATAGTAGTTCGATAGGAGGAGTGTGCATTGCTTGTACTTGTCAGGACTTATGGGGGCCCAGGTAGGTTATTCTGTGTTGGTTGTACCTTCCAGGCTTATGGGCGCCCGACTAGGTTCTTGTTTGTATATATACTTGCTAGTTATATTCCAAATTGTAAGATTATTCATGTTAAATTCTTATCCTCCTTATTGGTTACTTTCAACTATTCTACTGGCTTTATTCAGCTTTCATTATTGCCTTACATATTCGGTACATATTGTACTGACGCACATCTTTGGCGCGCTGCATTACTTGCCTGCAAGTACGGATATACGTGGTTCTAGATCTTCTTAGCTATCAGCCAGAGTTAGCTATGGAGTCAGCTCCTTTTCCCCGGAGTTGATAGTTAGTAAGGTTTGTTCTTGTTGTTATACAGTTTTGGGTAGGTCGAGACCTTGTCCCGACTATTATTCCACTCTTAGATGCTTACAGGCTACAGTTTCACAGTTGTTAGTTGTTGTTGATTGTGTGGGGCCTACGTATGTTATATTTTGCATGTTGGTCGTGTGGGGCCTAGTTTAGCTGGTTGGTTATCATCCTTGTCGGCTTTAGTGTGAATGTGATCGCCTGTTTTCATTTTGTTGTAACTAGACAACATGGTGGTTTTGTCGGTCCGTATAAGACCACTCTTATTATCTTGTTTGTTGGGTTAGCTATTTTCCTTTACAGGTGTTGCGTGGCTTTGTCGGCCCGAGGTTGTGTTTCCAACCGAGATATAGCTCGTTGTTTTCTTGATTTTGAGTTACTTGCAAGCACCAGAGGTGCCTATGCCTAGCCAGGTCAGCCCAGGCCCCAATATAGCACTAGGTGCCAGTCATACCCCCCAAGGTGTAGCGTGACACATATCTTTACATGATATCAGAGCCACATTCATCCCCGTTTGGATTTTCGGTCCATGCTCCAGTTGGTCTTGTGCGTGAAAGGAGCTATTAGAATGGGTTAAAGTCTCACATTGGTTGGAGAATCGACTAACAATTTGCTTATATGGACCTGGACAATCCTCCGAGCTAGCTTTCGGGGTTGAGTTATGTTCAGGTGCCATATCTTTACATTTTCAATGGCACTAGGTATCCTTGATGTTTGTGGTACTTGTTCCTGCCATTGTTGGTGTCAAATTTATAGGATTAAATTTTTATTAAAAATTTCTAAAACTTATGAAATCGAGTTACCTGCTCATTTGAAATGCCATTGAAATTTTGAGGCATAGACTCATTAGGAGCATACTTGAGCATGAACCGTCTCATTTGGAGTAATATTAATTGTATCTTCTCTTGATAAGTGTCTCAAGTTGGAGTAAAGGCTTCTATAGCCAATTTAGAGGACATTGAAGGAACACAATCAATCCGATGCAACAGGTCTAGACTCGCAATGGAGTAGTATGTGGTCAGCCTATTTAGAAACTGAAATAAGTTGGCATAACTGGTTGGTCATCCCGATTCAAATGTGATGCAAAATTAATTGAGAATTCACATGGCTATATATTGAAGAAATAAAAAATTCTTCAAGAATTCTCTTGTGTTGCTTGTTCTCGCGATAGAATGATCTTGATCAGCTAAGATTGAAACTATATTCCCTGAAATTTTGAAACTTATAAAAGTGTGAATATGGACCTGTTCACCTACCATGTGAACCGTTTGCTAATAAATGCATCTATGATATGATCACATGTGTTTTGATATCAACTTGCAATTGATTTTTGTAAGGTTGTTGCTCGAATTATTAAATTAAGAGCATAGTTCCAAATTATAAAATCATGTTGATAATGCTGATTCATATATGTTGGTTTAGCAAAAACTATATGCCTTCAATTATAGCTAAATCATTGATTATTAGAATAAAACTCCCAAATAAAATTTAGTTTGAGATATGTTTATTTAACATATAGTAACACTTGAATGCATCAAGCCGACAAGGTTTCCTCTATCACAATTGATTCAGGGTCGGGAACTAAATAATTCCATCTAAAAATTTGAATGTGCGATATATGATTCAATTGTTCCACCACAACGCACAAAGATGGGTCCCCAAATGAGCTTGGGGGGTAAATATTAGTTTCTCTAACATTAGGGAGAGAAGTGATTAGCAGCTGAAAATTGAGTGTGGGATGAATTATCTAGATCCTCGGGAAAACAAAAGTGAACTTAAAGTTCAATAGATAATTCACTTGCAAAATATTGCAAATCAATTGTCAGATATATTTGCTAACTCTATTTTATAATTCAGTTGCAAAT
>JACEIK010011592.1:9054-24166 GCA_018107945.1 Datura stramonium | reverse complement strand
CTTATCGTTCTTTGCCCTGGAAAGGCTTAGAAGACTCTGCCCATTTGAGAGAGATAGTTGGGGTATCATGTAAGCTCTATCATGATGGTGTCAGTTAAGAAGAAGCCTCCCATTGTTCATCATGTTTTCAGTTACTCATGCTAATGTCTTATGATAATATGTTTTATTACATATTTGACCCATTGCTCAATTTATGAGTTTTCACTTATGTTTTCAAGTATATTATGCTATAATATTTCTATTTCTAAACCTTGGTTCTTTATGTCAGCTTATGATGAATAGCTTATGATTTTATATATTTCATAAATATGGCTTTTGGCATGTTTCCTTTACTCTCATGATCTATCTTGAATTATGTTCATGATTTCATACTATCGTTTTACTAGAACGTCTTACTTTCTCTACATACTCAGTATATTCCAAGTACTGACTACATACTCTATGTTATATTGTCTCATGATATAGGTTCGGGTAATCCTTCATAGTCGTCTCATTGGCTCGCCGCGCTCAGACCAGCTCAGTACCCAGTCTTGGTGAGTCCTCATCTTCCGAGAATAATTATTAGTTTAAGCTTTATGCCTATGTATTTTAGTTTCAGTCTTTAGTGGGCAAGATGGGGTGTTGTCCCATTAGCTCATAAGATGTTTAGAGGCTTTTCAGACAGTTTGATAGATGTTTTCAATGATGTTGGTTCTTGTTATGTTTATGCTGATATACTATGCAAACATCCTCTTACGTCATGTTCATGCTTTATTTTTCACTTAGTAATGCTCTTAATTATGCTATGTATGTGACATGGATTATCTTGGATCCATTCGTGGTTCTAGGTCTCGTGTCTCGATTCGAAGCCCCAGCTCGGGTTGTGACGATTTTAGGGCACAAATATCTTTGATGCAAAAGCTATAAATTTCAGTATATTATAAGTCTCTCATGATCCCCACATAAATGTTACAATTATGCATTATTCATATTTTTTTTGAAAAATCTCCATGTAACTCTATATTTAGAATTTAGCATGATTTATTCAATTTGAGCATATTTTCAAAATGATTTATTATACTATAATCTCATGACTTCATAATCAGTTACAACTTGTACGACTAGTTCAGTATTTTAGTTGTTTTAGTAATTTGTAATTGAACTAGTCCATGCCAACCTTTCAGATCTCACTTATATTTATGAGTACATATATGCAATTTCGGATTAGTGCTTATTACCGAGCAGATGCAGGCTCAGATAACCTAAGTTCCAAACTACGTGCCATCCTAGGATAAGGAGTCCTCACCAGTTGAATGTCTTCCTTCGCACGAATGAGTGAAATCGAACAAGTCATGATTCTTACCCTTGGCAAGGTATAAAACACTTGTCACGACCCGAACATAGGCCCGGATTGAGACACAAGATAAAGAACATCGAGAGTCTCCAAGTCGACCCATGGTATGAGCATAACATCTAACTCAATCATAGATAAGCGGAAGATACACATAATATATATAGCAGAAGTCTGATAGTCTTATAACATCGGAATATATAACTCAAAACCGAAGCTGATTACATGCCATGTCTAAAAATCCTCTACTACTAATGAGTTAATGTGACAAGACCCCAACTAACTCACTAAAGTCTGAAACATAAAGTACTAGATACAACCGAAAAGAAGGGCCCTCAAAAAATGAGGACTCACCAACTCTGGCAGATAAGTGCTAATGCTGCAGGTCGGGCTAATAACGAAACTGAGCCTGAGTATCTGAGCCTATATCATGAAACAATATAGCATAGAGTATGTGGTCAATACGTGGAATGTACCGAGTATGTAAGGTAAGTAAAATCACTAAGTAAGTAAAATCATAAACCATGCATATCATAAAACATAATCAAGATAAGATTCTGAGAGTAAGGCTTGCACACTATTTTCTGAAATCATGATCTGAACATAACTGAATATCATAACTGAATAGAATGACCCAAAGCTGAAAACTAATAATCATAAGTAAAACTAAACATCGGGTCAAACCTGCTGAAAACATAATATCATGACTGATGAACATGCACAATTGAAATCATGAGGAACAATGGGAGACTCTTCATATAACCGACATTATCACGATAGAGCTTACATGGTCCCGACTATCACACTCAAGTGGACAGAGCCGTCCAAAGCTTTTCCAAGGCTAAGGACGCTACCATGATATTAATATCAAGCTGAAGGCCCCTTTGGGATAGGGGAAGCTCACAAGGAAGGTCCAAAATAATTTGAACATACCTACATTGGCGCGTAGTTCTGGGGCATAGGGTTGACTGACCCTTAGCCTACTCGGTGCTAGATACTACTCTAAAAAATATGCATATTCTCTCCATTATTTTTCAATATAGATGAACCATCGTCTAGTGACAAAGTTGACTCATAACATACATACATAAATCTGAAATCATAACATGAGGAGCGTTGGCTCAAACTATACCACAAGCTGAAAATAGTGGGAGTCTAGACTCCAAAATCTATGTGGCAAGCTAATAACATGAAATTTAGGTAAATCATGAAACACACTTGATCAAATGGGCTTGCCCAATACTTAAACATGCTTGACATAGACTTGATCATTTGAAAACATGAACATAAACATATGTTATTCGAAATCATACTTTCTTCATAAACATCTCATCATGCTTGAATACATATTTCATAGATCTCAACTTTCATGAACTTTCATGGATGGGCATCATAATTTATAAAACTTGAAAATATAATTTATAATTGAAAACATTGTAAAATATGCCCATTAATCATAATTCAATATTAGAAACATGCTTAGATCATACCCATAATTGAAATTTAGAGAATTCACATGTTGGGTAAAATCCCCATAGATTCATCAACTAGAATTTCATGAATTCAGAGGGGATTCGGCATGTGTGTGGAAAATTGCATCCATTAATAACCCTACATACCTGTAGAAATCTAATTTCACAACTTCTTGGATTGCCCAATGAGAATTTGGGGAAGAACTTGAGGAATTTAGGCTTGATCGACCTTAGGAGCTTCTATACTTGCATGCATGGATTTGAATAATCCTAGAATGAACTTAACCCTCTTAAAACACTCTATTCTGATCTTAAAACAACGTATTTTAGGCCTTAGGAATTGAGAAATTATGAAAAAGCCCTTAATAAATTCGCAGGAAAAAACACACTGCCAATCCCCACGAGGGACTAGATGACCCGTTGCCCCTGGCCACGACTCATGGTCACCTCTCATTGCTTACACTGAAACTCCACCATCACTGGTCACCACGAGGGACACCACGACTCGTGGTGTGCCCGATGACTCATTGTGATTGGTCGTTAAGTACACAACCTAAATCCTTCATCCTTCATTCAATACTTGACCACAGACCACTTGATGACTCATGGTGGTGACCACGACTCGTGGTTCCACCCGTGATCAGCCTCAAACTCTAAAATCTCAGCCATGTCTAGCACCCTCACACGAGTCACTCAACGACTCGTGGTGCACCCCACGGGTCACTGGACGACTCATCCTGTGACCTGATGCAGAAAATCCTGTTTTCTACATTTCAACTCCTGGGTCTGATCTTTAGGTTTTCAGGGTATTACAACACTCTTCCAACCAGGGTTACAAGTTGGACTCCATGCTGCTCACATGGTTTATGTCAGTTACGATAACCTCCCATCAATAAAGTTTTAGTAGTATTTGTACATGGCCCATGTTTTCAATTAAATGGATTTACTTCATGATTTACAAATTTATTTAGCTCTATATGCATGTTTTATTCTTGGGTCATTCTATATCAATTTATGTTCTTTCCAAATATTTTGCTTATACAATATGATTTTAGTTTCCAGTATGATTCCCTACCTTATTCATGTTTTTCATATCTCACATGCTCAGTACATTCAACGTACTGACCTCATACTTCTTTGTGCTATATCGTGTTATGATATAGGTTTACGTACCTAGACTCAAACCCGTGGTTAGATGCTCTCTAGTACCAGTTCAGCTTCACTATTGGTGAGTCCTCATCATCCGAGGACGAGAGTTTAGTTACATCTTTTCACTTCAGTTTAAGTATTTAGAGCTAGTTGGGGACTTGTCCTTTTAGCTCATTAGTTCTTAGAGTCTTTTCAGACATACATAGATATTTCAGCTTGGTCAAATTTACATTATTTTTAAATTAAGTATTTTGATTCCAGACTCATTCAGTTAATTGTATACGTATAAATTTAGCTTCTGTTCAATTATTTCAGTATATGATTAGTGTCATGCTAGTATCATGAGTTAGCTTTGGACAACTTGTGGTTCTAAGTACCGTATCGATTTTAGGGTCTAGACTCGAGCCGTGACAGTTTGCAACCACTAATAAGCAATTCAAAGCAATTATCAATAAAATATTAATAAACTCATAATCATTCATACCAATTAAGATCATTAGGGTTCACAAACCCATTAGGTTCATAACCCTAGATCAGGGACTAGCTACCCTTAGAAAAAAAAGAAGAAAAAAGCATTGAATTAAACATGTCCACTTACTTAGCAATGAGAAGAGAGAGAAACTTAAATTGATCAATTAAACTTCAATGAATCCTTCAACTACAATGGTATCTTCAAAGGAGTGCAAAAACTATGAAAATTAACTCTCAATATCCAAACTAGGTCGAACTCCCAAAAAATATCAAAAAGGACTATTTATACTAAACCCCAAAACCCTTATTTAAAGGACAGACCACATCCTAAAACTGCAAACTATCTCTTGAACCGTTGCTTGAAATTGCTTCACTTGATGGATCAGTTTGAAACATCCTTCCGTTAATTGTTTAACCGGATGAATTGGTTAGGAATATGCAATTTATTTAACGGTCTGTATTTGAAATATGTGGATCGCATCTTGAGCCATCCGTTGCTAACCATTTTGCGGTGTTGTCTAGTTCACTTTACAGTTGGAAGTGCGGATTGCATCTTCGATGAGCGGTCCATTCTAATATTTATCATGATGGTGTCGGTTAAGATGAAGCCTCCCATTGTTCCTTATGTTTTTAATTTCTCAGTTTCATGTCTTATGATATTCTGTTTTATTGCATATTTGACCTATTGATCAAATTGTGAGTTTTCACTTATGTTTTCAAGTATATTATGCTATAAGATTTCTTTTTATAAACCTTAGGTCATTATGTTTAGCTTATGATGAATAGCTTATGATTTTATATATTTTAGAAATATGAATTTTAGCATGTTTGTCCTTACTCTCATGGTCTATCTTGAATTATGTTCATGATTTCATACTATCGTTTTACTAGCCTATCTTACTTTCTCTACATACTCTATTCTATATCGTCTCATGATATAGGTTCTGGTGACCCTTTGCAATCCCGTCGTTAGCTTGCCCCGCTCAAACCAGCTCAGTCCCCAGTCTTGGTGAATCCTCATCTTCCAAGGATAATTATTAGTTTAAGCTTTACGCCTATGTATTTTATTTTCTGTCTTTAGCAGGCTAAATGGAGGTGTTGTCCCATCAATTCATTAGATGTTTAGAGGCTTTTTAGACAATTTGTGTAGATGTTTCAGCGATGTTGGTTTGTGTTATGTTTATGCTGATTTTCTATGTAGACTTCTATTTACATCATGTTCATGCTTTATTTTACACTTAGTAATGCTCTAAATAATTCTACGTATATGCCATGGGTTAGCTTGGAGCCATTCATGGTTCTAGGTTTCGTGTCTCGATCCAAGGTCCTAGCTCGGGTCATGACAAACGTAGTATCAGAGCCAAGGTTTAGGTGTGTCCTAAGGTGTTTGCAAGTCGCGTTAAGTAGAGTCTTTTCCATGGGTATGCAGTATGCCACACTTATGGGAAAGAGGCTACAAGATGTTTTAGGAAAATTTTCTTCTTTCATGATCTATCTCGTGTGATGAAGTACATCTCCCTACTCCTCTAACTCGTGCTATACGCATTTGTAGAAACATGCCTCCCCACTGCGTCAATGGAAGAAGGAATGACAATGGAAATGGCCATGACAATGGCAATAGAAATGGGCATCAACCATCCTCACCAGCCCCAACTGATCCTTTAGCGGAGTAAGTTATCATGCTGAGTTCAGGGCCACTTTTCAGGTGTTAGCTCAAGCTATGACAGCCTAGGTCAACCAGTAGGTAGTGGCCCATGTTCACTAGAATAAGAATGTGGCAGCATCTAGGGCGCGGGACTTCCTCAGAATGAACACACATGAGTTTTATAGGTCAAAGGTGGATGAGAATCCGCATGAGTTCATAGAGGAGGTTCAGAAGATCACCCAGATTATGGGGGTCACTAGAGAAAAGAGTGCAGACTTAATATCCTATCATCTAAAGGGGGTCGCCCATATATGGTTTCAATAATGAAAGGAGAGTAGGGGAGTTGGTGCGGTTCCTGTTGGTTGGGATGACTTTGTTACCATTTTCTTGGATAGATTCTTTCTTTGAGAGTTAGAGAGCCAAAGGAATCTGAGTTCGTTAAGAACAACATTATTGTCTAGGAGTATGCCTTGGAGTTTACTCGATTGTCCAAGTATGCACCAGAGATGGTGGCCAATCTAAGGGCTTGTATGAGAAGGTTCATGAATAGTGTGGCAGATTCATTGGTCAAGGAGTGTAGGACTGCCATGGTGATCAATTATATAAATATCTCTCGACTGATCATATATGCCCAGTAGATAGAGGCAGAGTAAATGAAGGAGAAGAAGAGAGAGGACAAGAAGTCCAGGAGAGGGAGCCATGGACAGTTCCACTAGAGATCCATTGGTGGACATCTCCCTTGGTCCCTCCAGAGATCGTCAGCCCCATCATCAGCCTATTTTTCGTCCAGACCCAAGCATGAACAGAGGGATAGACCATCATGCTGTAAAGGCTAGGGGAGCATGGTAGGAGAGGGCACCTTCCCAGTTTGCAGGAAATATGGTAAGAACCACCTAGGAGAGTGCTTGGTTGGGTCAAATGTTTGCTTCATGTGTGGTAAGCCCGGGCACATACACAGGGATTATCCTCTGGCTAGGCAGGGCGATAGTAGAGGATGTGCCCCAGCCACCACTTTAGCAGCTCCAGCAACTCGCCCATCTCAGCAGGGTGTCTCTTCTAGTTCAGTGGGTGGACAATGTCAGAACAGGTTCTGTGCACTCTCATCTCATTAGGAGAAGGAGTGCTCACCCAACTTGGTTACTAGTATGTTATGAGTATTCCATCTTGATGTGTATGAATTGTTAGATTCATGGGCTACCTTATAATTTTTGACTCCTTATGTTGTTGTTAGTTTCAAAGTCAGTCCCGAAGTCCTTTCAGAACTCTTCTCAGTCTCTACCCTTGTTGGTGAGTCAGTTTTAGCTTGACGAGTATATAGAAATTACCCTATCATGATTCTTCAAAAAGTCACCTTAGATGACTTAGTGGAGTTAGATATGAACAATTTCGATGTTATACTCGATATGGATTGGTTACATGCTTGTTATGCTTCAGTCAATTGTAGAACCCATATGGTAGAGTTTCGATTTCTGAGTGAACTAGTCCTAGAGTGGAAGGGCAATTCAGCTATACCTGTAGGTCATTTTATTTCCTATCTTAAGAATAGAAAAATGATCTCCAAGGGCCGTGTGTACCATCTAGTTTGGGTTAAGGATGCTACGTCCGAGACCTCAACTCTTTAGTCAGTTCCTATTGTATGTGAGTATCTGAAGTTGTTCCCAGATGATCTACCAGGAGTCCCTCTTTAGCATAAGACCAACTTTGGTATTGACCTTGTCCTTGATACACAGACCATATTCATTCCTCCTTACAAAATGGCTCTAGCCAAGCTAAAGGAGTTGAAAGAGAAGTTGAAGGATCTCTTACATAAGGGTTTCATCATGCCTAGTAAGTCCCCATGTGGTGCCGCAATTCTATTTTTTGGAAGAAGGATGGTTTCCTTTGGATCTGCATTGATTATCAATAGTTGAATAAGGTCACAATAAAGAACAAGTATCCCTTCCCCGGGATTGATGATTTGTTTGACCAGCTTCAAGGTGCTTAGTACTTTTCTAAGATAGACCTCAGATCCGGCTATCACCAGCTTAGAGTTAGGGAGAGTGATATCCCAAAGACAACCTTCAGGACTCGGTATGGTCACTATGAGTTCGTAGTTATATCTTTTGGACTAATGAATACTCCTGCATCTTTTATGGACTTGATGAACAGGGTGTTCAAGCAGTATTTATATATGTTTGTGATTATATTCATAGATGATATCCTCATATACTCTTGGAGCGAGGAGGATCATGCTGCTCATTTGAGGATTGTGTTGCAGACTCTCAAGGATCTCCAGCTGTTTGCTAAATTCAACAAGTGTGTGTTTTGGCTGAACACAGTAGCATTCTTAGGTCATGTGGTTTCTCGTGAGGGTGTTCAGATGGACTCTCAAAAGATAGAGGTGGTGAAGAATTTTCCTATACCTATAAGTCCTACAGATATTAGGAGCTTTTTAGGCTTAGCTGGATATTACAGGAGGTTTTTAGAGGGATTTTCACCCATTGCAGCACCTTTGACTAAGTTCACCCAGACGAAGGTCAAATTTCAATGGTCGGATGCTTATGAGAAGAGTTTTGAGGAGTTAAAATACTCGACTCACATCAGCCCCAGTACTAACTGTATCGGAGGCACGAATGGTTTTGTTGGGTATTGTGATACCTCTAAGGTTGGTCTTGGTTGTGTATTGATGCAGCATGGTAAGGTCATTGGGTATGCCTCTAGATTGCTTAAGACTCATGAGAAGAATTATCCAACGCATAACCTAGAGTTGGAAGTTGTGGTGTTTGGTTTGAAGATTTGGAGTAACTACTTGTGTGGGGTGCATGTATATGTGTTCATGGATCACAAGAGACTACATTATGTTTTAACTTAGAAGGATTTGAATTTGCGGAAAAGGAGATGGCTAGAGCTTCTTAAGGACTATGACATGAGTGCCCTTTATCATCCGGGCAAAGCCAATATAGTGGCAGATGCTCTTAATGGGTTGTCGATGGAGAGTGTGTCCCATGTTGAGGATGGGAGAAAGGAGTTGGTGAAGAATGTCCATAGTCTTGCTCATTTAGGAGTTCACCTTACCAGTTCATCGGAGGGTGGTATTATCATTAAAAATGGGTTAGAATCTTCATTGGTGATGGAGGTTAAAGCAAGGCAAGATGAGGATCCTATCTTGGTGAAGTTGAAGGAAGTGTTTCTGGAATCAGAAAGTGAATGTTTTCTCCCAAGGGGGAGATGGTATACTCTGATATCAGGGCTGATTGTGGTTTCGGCTATGGATGACTTAAGGGAGCGGATGTGGAGCAAGGCTCATGGCTCTCGATACTCTATCCATCCAGGTTCCACCAAGAAGTACCGTGATCTATGAGAAGTCTATTGGTTGAATGGCATGAAGAAGGACATGGCAGAATTTGTGGCTAAGTGTACAAATTGTCATTAGGTGAAGGTGAGCGCCAGTAGGTGAAGGTTGAGCACTAGGACATCAGAGACCAGGAGATATGCTTCAGGACATCAACATTCCTACTTGGAAGTGGAAAGATATTAATATGGACTTTATTATAGGTTCGCCTTATACACATCGATAGTATGACTCTATATGGGTGATTGTGGATAGGTTGACCGAATTAGCCCATTTTTTATCTGCCAAAACTACAAACTCAACCGAGGATGATACTAGACTCTACATTCAAGAGTTAGTTTGGTTGAATGGAGTTCCTTTGTCTATCATCTAATATAGGGATACTTAGTTCACCTCTTAGTTTTGGAGATTGTTTCAGAGGGGGCTTGGTATTCAGGTGAAGCTTAGCACAACTTTTCACCCACAAATAGATGGTTAGGCCGAGTGGACCATTCAGACTCTTAAGGATATGTTGAGAGCTTGTGTGATTGATTTCAAGGGTAGTTGGGATGATCTCTTGCCATCGAGTTTGCCTACAATAACAATTATCACTCCAGAATTCAGATGGCTCCATTGGAGGCTCTTTACGGATGGAGTTATAAATCACCCATTGGATGGTTCAAGGTAGGTGAGGCTAGTTGATAGGGCCAGGTTCAGTTCATGAGGCTATGGAGAAAGTTCAACTCATTAGAGAAAGGCTGAAAACAACTCAAAGTCATCAGAAATCCTATGCGGATGTTAGGAGGAGAGAGCTTGAGTTTGAAGTTGATGATTGGGTATTTCTAAAGGTGTCTCCAATGGAGGTAGTCATGAGGTTCAGTAAGAGATGGAAGCTTAGTCCCCGATATGTTGGTCCTTATGGATTTTGAGGTGAGTTGGCAAGGTGGAATATGAGTTAGTGCTACTAGTAGAGTTAGCTTTGAAGCATCCAATTTTCCATGTATCCCTGTTGAAGAAGTGCATTGGCAACCTAGCCTTAGTTGTATCGGTAGAGAGAATTAGTGTAAAGGATAGCCTTACTTATGAGGAGGTTCCGATTGAGATCCTTGATCATCTAGTTTGGAAGTTGAGGAACAAGGAAGTAGCTTCTATGAAAGTTTTGTGGAGAAATCAGCTTGTTGAGGGAGCTAGGTAGGAAGTCGAAGCAGATATGATGGTTGGATATCCGCATCATTTCCCTTCCAGATCCGTTCTAGCATGAGGTACTAGTTTCCTTCTTAGTATTCTGTTCAGTTTCATGTCAAGTTCATGTCTCTTAGTTCCATTCATGTATCTTAGTTCGGTGTCAATCATTTAGTCAGTTTTTTAGTCTATAGCTTTCAGTCTGGGATTGCAGCTCTTTCCCTATCTTTTCATCTTATTTAGCCTCCATTCGAGGACGAATGTTCCTAAGGGGGAGATAATGTAACACCCCAAAGTTCCCTAAGACTAGGCTCGGGATTTGGGATTTAACCAACAGAAAAATCTAAGAAAATGCTCAATACTGTAATACCCCAAAAGTCCCTAAGACTAGACTTGAGATTTGAAATGTGATCAATAGGAAAAGTTGGGAAATTGACTCAGTACGACTCAACCTACGAGTTGAAGGAAGACTGGTAGTTTAGATCAGAGATTTTTTTCCCAGACCACGAGTCCCCACTATGAGTAGTAGTATCTGGGTACGACCCGTGGTCAGGAGTCGTAGTAAGTCTTTGGAATTATCAAGTGATTAATTGTACAGGTTATGGTACGATTCTAATATGGAGTTATGAGTTGTAGTAGGATTCATGGAAATATCTAGAGGATTTGAGGTTTTAGAATTGGTCAGTATAGGAGGATACCACATGTCGTAGGAGGGTTGTACAACTCATGATACGAGTTGTAACAGCTGACAAAATAGTTTTCCTGCGAATTCATTAAGGGCATTTTTGTAATTCCTAAGCTCCTAACTTCCTAATGACGCCGTTTTAACTCTGGAAAGAGGGTTTTAAGGGAGTTTAACCTATTCTAAATCATTCAACTCCCGTGCATGCAATTTTAGAGTTTTTCCCTTGAAGATCAAGGTTGAAATTTCTCAATTCTTCCCCAAATCTCTTGGGCTTTCTAAGTCAAGTTTAGATTTAGCTTACCTAGATATGTAGATGCCCTAATTTCTCCTCAAGATCATGAATTCAAGTCTTAATTCAAGTTTATGATCTTATGTGGTTTCTGCCAAATTTCATGAAATTCTCTATGATTTTGCTTATGGATTAGTTTCCTTTATGTTTTAAGATTCATGGATAGATTTTATACCTATTTTGATTATAAATTTATGACATCAAGTTTTAGAAAATTATGCCCATCATGCAAGTTTCATGAAAGTCAAGTTTATGATTTATGATTTCAAGTATGATGAGATATCTAGTTTGAATGAATGTTTACAATTACCTATGTATGAATCTATGATTTTAACTTATGAAGTATATCTCAAGTATGCATGATTTTAAGATTTGGGAAAGCCTACACAAGTTAAGTATGTTTTCATGATTTAGCTAAGGCTAATAAGATCTGCTTATCATATGTTTTGGAGTCAAGACTCTCCCTACAACTTATGATATGTTTTGGAGTCAAGACTCCCCATGTTCAGATTTCAGACTATGCATGTGATTATGATTTCAGCTTTATTGAAAAATGATGCGAGCACTATGCATGTTTTTGGGAGTAGTGTCTAGCACCGAGTAGGCTTTGGGTTTCAAGGTTCTCCAATTTCAGAACTACATGCCAATGTAGGTAAATTTATATTTGGGACCTCTTAAGAGAGTTTCCCTGCCCGCCAGAGGCCCTTTAGCTTGATATCAATATCATGGTAGCGTCCTTATCCCTGACAAGATTTTGGACGGCTCTTCCCACTTGAGTGTGATAGTTGGGGAATCACGTAAGCTCTACATGATGGTATTAGTTGTGACGAGTCTCCTATTGTTTCTCATGATTTCAGTTATACATGTTCATGACTTATGATTTTGTGTTTTACAGCAAGTTTGACCCAATAGGCCATTTACGAGCTTTTACTTATGATTTCAGCTATGATAAGTCATATGATTTCTATTTTAGGTTTGGGTCATTCTAGACAGATATGATATTCAGCTTATGACTAGACATGTCTTAGATTTCAGCATGTAGTCCATACTCTTGTGATCTTATGATTTATGTTTATGTGCATGATTTTAGTTTATATTTACTCCAGCATATTTTACTCACCTTGCATACTCAGTACATTCTAAGTACTGACCGCATACTCTATGCAGTATCATTTCATGATACAGGTTCAGACGATCAGACTCAGTTCCGCCGCTAGCTAGTTTCCTGCAGCTTAGTTCAGTTTCCCATCATTGGTGAGTCCTCATCCTTCTAGGACCTTCAGATAGTGTCGAGTTATATTATTTTTAAATTTTATACTTTAGTGAGCTAGTTGGGGATATTGTCCCATCATCTCTTCAGACATGTTAGAGGCTTATCAGACAATATGTAGAATTTCAGCTTTGTTAGTGTTGACTCTATTATGGTTGATATGTATTCAGACTTTCTCTTATTCATGATTAGATTATCATGCTTGATGTTTGCTCTTTAGTCGCTATGCTCATGACATGGGTCTACTTGAAGCCATTTGTGGTCCTAGGCCTCGTCTCTTGGTCTGGTCTCAGCTCAAATCGTGACAACTAGGTATCAGAGCATAGGTTTAAACTGTTTTAGGGTATTTGGAAGCCGCGCTGAGTAGAGTCTTTTCCATGGGTATGAAGCATTCCACACTTATGGGGAAGAGGCTACAAGATGTTTTAGGAAATTTTCCTTCTTACATGATCTATGTTGTGCGATGAAGTATCTCTCTATCCTTCTAACTCACACTATACACGATTGTAGAAATATGCCTCCACGTCGAGTGAATGGAAGAAGGAGTGGAAATGGAAATGACCATGACAATGGAAATGGAGATGGGCATCAGCAAGCCCCGTCAACACCAACAGATTCTATGCCCGAGCAGGTCACTCATGCTGAATTTAGAGTGGCATTTCAGATGTTGGCACAGGCAATGACTATTTCGGTCAACCAGTAGGCAATGGCTCATGTTCCTTAGAATAGGAACACAATGGTGGCAAGAGTACGAGAATTTCTCAGGATGAATCCACTAGAGTTTCTAGGGTCGAAGGTGGATGAGGACCCCAATGAGTTCATTGATGAGGTGCAGAAGATCACCCATATTATGGGGGTGATGGGGGAGGAGAACATAGATTTGTCTCTATCACCTGAAGGGGGTTGCTTACATATGGTACCGCCAATGGAATAATGGTAGGGAAGTGGGAGCCGTCCCCGTGAGTTGGGATAAGTTTCTGACTGTCTTTTTGGATAGGTGATTCCCTTGGGAGTAAAGAGGCAAAGGCGACAGAGCTCGTCAACTTGAAGCAGTACCATAGGACTGTTCAAGAGTATGCCTTAGAGTTTATCCAGCTGTCCAAGTATGCGCCGGAGATGGTTGTAGATCAGAGGGCTCGTATGAGCCGATTTATGAATTAGAATATCAGACTTGCTGGTTAAGGAGTGCAGGATCGCCATGGTGAACAGTGACCTGGACTTCTCACGATTGGTCATATACGCCCAGCAGATAGAGGCAGATCAGATAAGAGAGAAAGAAAGAGAGGCCAAGAGGGCCAGGATAGGGAGTTACAGACAGTTTTAATAGAGATCTGGAAGAGGATATGGTCACCAGTCCCATTAGAGATCATCATCCCCAGCACCATCATTAGCTAGTATACTATTAAGATCTAAGTGTGATCAGTGGGTTAGAGTGATGAGTTGGTAATTTACCAACTCATTACACTCTAAATTTTGAGTTTTTGCTTAGTTCTCGAGTTGATTATTTGAATTTTATGCGCTTTCTGCTTTTATTGTGTGCAGATGCCTAAGTTTGAAGAAAAGAGCTAAAATGGGGGTAAAATGGAGGAAATGAGCAGCAGTGGAAAAACGCAGGTGTTAACCGGCGAAACGCCGGTTAAAAAGATGAAGGTCACTGCCTAGTCAGAGAAATGCCATCGGCGGTTCATGAATCACCGTGGCGGGACGCCGGTTCAGTCGTCGAATGACACTTAGAAAAGTCTGGAATTAGCATTTAAGGTTCGGCGGTTCACGGATTTGCATCAGCGAAACGCCGAGTGAACCGCCAAAGTTCACTGATAATGACTGAAGAAGAAGAGCAAGCAACCAGCGGTTCATAGTTTTCATCGGAGAACCGCCGGTGCCTTTGCCGGTTCCAGAGTGATGCTATTAAGGGTAAAATTGTCCATTACTGAAAAAGGAAGGAAAAGTACCCAACTTTTCGGGTATAAATAGAAAGAGAAGTACATTGCAGAAGAAGGACAAAAAGAGGGAGAAGATGGAGAGATTGAGAGATAAGCAAAGTACACATTATATCATCTTTTCTTTTTAGCTGAAGACCATCTTTTTAGCTAAGAAAAGGGGATTTTGATTGAAAGTTGTAAAAGATACTCTTCTCTCTTTTCTTCTTTGGTATTATTTAGTTTCAATTGTAGTTGAAGGATAATTGTGCTCTTGATTTATCTACTCTTCTTATTAAATTCAATGATGCTTTTGATGATTGTGTTTTTGAATTTCTTAACTATGAGTAGCTAAAATCATTTACTAGAGGTGTGTGATGATGAATACTT